>JAXQQM020061182.1:0-46452 GCA_034641835.2 Pinus albicaulis
ATGGATGTGGCACAGGTCAGCCTCCCAGAGAATGCAAGTCTGAAGTTCTTGATGCCTTCAAGAAGGCACCATCCCCAAGTGGAGCCACTGTTAGCCACCTATAAAAATTTTTATAGCAAAAGGTGGATAAAACTTTTTGGAGCCTTCAAGGAAAAAATTTTATTACTAAAAAGTGTTGGCTTTTGAAGACTCTTGAAGGTCTCATGCCTCTGTCCAAATCTTCACTACTTTTCCCATTTTATACTCAGAAGTTATGTTGTTTTCATGAGAAGAAACTGTGGAAAAATCATCATTTTTCCCTTCCTCCACTCAAAAATAACCTTCATTTTGCTCCCCTTTTTCTCCATAAAACTCCTCTATTTTCATGATTCCTTTTCTTCCATTCATGAAAATCATTTTTACAAGGTTAAGAACTCACTTTTTAACCTTACCGAAACCCCCAAATCCATTGAAAACTCTGAAAAAATTCATAAAAAACAAGTTTTTATTACTAAGGCCTTAAGCCCCCTTGGGCTAAGTCTTAAACCACTTCCCCCACATGCCTGCACCCTAGAACCAGGCGCTAATCCCATCGAGCGGTTATCGCATTGGAAGTAATCAGTGAGTGCAAGTCTTTGTCTTTCATAAAAACCTCCGATGCGATTAGCTCTGTTATATATCAGCCCCGGTCCTTTTGCCGCTTTACAAGACCAAGGGCTCGCAACCGGGCGTTTAAACCTTGGAATAAACCCTTCCGATTTATATTTTCCTTTGTAAATCCAAAAACCATTTTACCCAAAAAAAAATTATAACGCGCCCATACAACGATTTTTAAATAAAAAATGGTTAGATTAAAAATACCCGAAGCGCAATCGCATCGGAGAAATCCACAATGGGTTGATTGAAAGACCCGCATCAAGTTTTTCGATGCGATTAGGTCCCATATGTATAAACCCCACCCCCTCCGTTTTATGTTCCATATGACTTACGCCCGGGACCAAGATTTTAAGTCCCGAGGCGCCAATCGCATCGCAAAATTCCAATGGGTAGATTGAAAAGACCGAGCTTGAGGCTCCGATTGCGATTGGCCCTTTGTTATATATGCCCCGGGCATATTGTATTTCACAAAGACCAAAGGCCCCGTAGTCGAGCGCCAGCCTTTTCATATATATATATATTCTGCCACCAAAACCTTTGTTTTATTAAAATCTTTGGGTTTTATAAAGTTTTAAAGGGTTTTCCGCTAGTGCATAATTTAAAACAAAATCCACCGTTGAACTTAAGCCGATCGAACGGTCGCGCAAAATCGCATCAGAGTTTTTCATTAAGCACATTTAACATAATGCCCCCTCCAATTTTCGATTCCTGATTCACCTTCTGTCATTGATCTGATCCTCAGATCAACGGTCATCACTTAATCGCATCAGAGTTTTCCATCGGGTGTGTCTAATTGCTTTACTTTGCCCCCCTCCGATTGCTGATTCCCGATTCACCCTCTGCCGTTGATCTGATCCTTAGATCAACGGTCATCGCTCAATCGCATCACATTTTCCATTCAGTACATTTGTTTGTCCCCCCCGATCAGCCATCCCTCCAATTCATTCCCCACCGTTGATCTGAACATGAGATCAACAGCCCACGCTACATCGCATCGCAAGTTTTTTTCCAAGCGCTTTAACATCATTCCTCCGCCGATTGCGATCCCCCGATTGAATCTGGACCATCCACCTGTCTAGATCAGACGGTCCCAGATCATTCTCGTATTATTTCATCGCCCTCTGCCTTCCACCAAAGGGTTTTCAAAACCAATCACCACCGTTGATCATTGCGCGATCGGCGGTTCCGTCTTATTCTTCCCTCTGCTCTTCTTTGACCTTCTCTTAGCCAATCTCCACCGTTGAATGATGCCATCCAACGGCCATGCTCTTCCCTATGCCTTCTAAAGCAGTTTTCCCAAAACGTAGGATTTCTTGAATATTGTTTGTGTTTTTTAGGTGTTTAAAGTTTTATCTGTTATATTGAAAGAAAGGCCGAAGACCGGGAATGACGATTCCCGTGCCTTCGATTTATAAAAGGAAAACCTATTGCAGGGTTCAAGACCCACGTTTCATCGATGCTTCATGGGCATTGATGCCTTGAGAGCCCTGCGCGGCCTGCACATCAACAAGACACTGTGATTTTAAATCACAATTAAAAGTGTATCAGTGTCGAAGACAGACCACAACAGAACAGGAGGATTGAAGACAATTTGGGGATTACCGCTAAGAATGATTATCAAAATCCTAATCCCCAGAATTAAAACACAGTTAAAAGAAAATCATAAGTGTTTTATCAGACAGAAAGGCCTCCACTGCCACATCTAAGGAAAATTGATTCCTCTCAGCTACCACAGTGCCACCTGTAGCCACCAGCATCCAAACATAGGCCGAATTTATTGATCAAATGAAGATATTTTCCTCAGCGCAGCTAGAGAGTTAATTCTGCAAGAAAATTTAATGCACAAAATATCAGCAGAGTTACTCTAATATAAAACAGATCCTCAAAGGTCAACAAAAGCTCCCACCGAGCTTAATTCATAAGTGTATATCAATTAATACAGTAACACACCTATAAACTTCTTCATAGAGCCCCTAAAAGTCCGAAAAGTCATCACTCTGTATTAATTGTCTTGAGAGATCTTTTATCAGATCTCACCTCCTCATTCTTCTATAAATACTGTTGTAGAAGATGAGAAATTGTTGGTTGATTAGGTTGCTGAACTTTGAAATGTAATTGAGATTGAGACTTCTACTTGTAAATAGTGTTCACTAGCTCTTGGAGCTCTGCTTGTGATAGATAAGTTAGGCTGAGATGTGTAGATGATTGCTAAACTAAAGCATTGGACTTAAAGCTGTAACTGGTTTGGAGCATCAATACAAGCTGATTTATGGGATCCTGGTCTATGTTGACGGTGATGTTCTTCTCATTGTAACTTGTTATTTTGTTTCTGTTTTCACTGTGTTTCATCTTCTCTTATAAAGAACAACATGCATAGAGTTATGACCTACTGTATATCAGTACCCTTCTCTGAGTGAAAATATTTATTCACATGTTTTCTTCCAATATATGTTATTTAGGAATGATTTAATTCAGTCTAGGCATAGGAATGCTGGTGTTCCCTCGTCTTATTCTCTTAGCTAAATATTATTCTTAAATGTTATGTTCAGTATTAGTTAAGTAGAGATGAACTAAGGAAGATATGGTGTGCCCTGGTCCTAGTTTTATCCCCAAAGACTGTCTGAATGTTTCCCTTGGAATGTGTTAAAAGCTGGCTAGTTTAGAAGTATTTACCATATCTTAGGCCATTCTGTATTATCTTTGTGTTTGTCTTGAAAGTAAACAAGTAAAGCAGAGCTAGGAGAGGATTTGTGTTGAGCCCGACCCGCTAGTCTCTGCTCCAACAGTTGCCTTCAAGTTTCCCTTTGTTTTAAAATGTTTTCTATTAAAAGTGTATCAAAGGCTGGCTAGTTTAAAAGTAATTACTGATCCTAGTTTACTTTCATGTTTTTCTTAAGTGTATATCAAAATCTGGCTAGTTTAAAAGTACTTACCAGATCTTGGGCTGCTCTTTGTTCTGCATATGTTTAATTCCCCTTCTTGTTGTATCATTTCATTCCATAAATCAAAATTTAAAGAGATCCTTAGATATAGATGACTTGCCCCATGGAACACTTTTACCTCTTGTTGTTCCAATTAAACCCTATTATGACTCCATAGCCCAATGGACTAAAACCTGCAATTATCTATCTTCCTGGCCAAAGCTTGTTCTATTTTCTTGCAACTTCACACCTTTGAAACTCTTTGCATTTAGAACTTTCCACCTCAAACAGTAATCATGATCAACCATCCAAAAACAAAACAAACCCTTGGCCTTCATAACTAGCCTAATATCATTACCCAAAACTTCAAAGACAAATCCATCTTTGCACTTATTGGAGAGATCCCTCTCCGAATTTAGGAAGGCTATATCCTAGAATCCCAAAGTGGTTGAAACGATGTTTCTCCCTGCGGTCGGACTTTTGCCAATCTTGTTGATTACAGGGAGCTAACAATATGAACAAAGTATTTTATGGGAAAGCTTAAAGCTGAAAACCCCCAACTATCTGTATATTATATGTCATAGAGATCATGTAAAAATCATTATACAAAGCTCCTCACAAGCTCTCAGTATAATCTCTAATTGCTACACACTAATCAAGCTAGATCTGGAAAATCTCATGCTCCAATCTCTGCCACCTGATAGCCTGCCTCTACTGTGCAATCCCTACTGAAGAATGCCTCTGAATGAACTCGAATTGGTCCATCCTTGCTCACGCAATCCTCATTGGCATCTCCAATCACTAGTTGTTGCAAATCATGCAATAGTATAGTCACAACTGATAGTCACACTGCTCTTTCCCCTACCTCTTCACTGGTCTCCACTGAAACTTTCCATGCACTGTAGTTAACTGATGTATTATTTAGTTTATTAATGAGTTATTAATTAGTGAATTAATTAATAATTAATTCACACCACTCTCACTAGTGTATCAATCAGTTAGACTAGATACAACTAGCTCAACTATGTTTAACTCGGTTAAACTGAACACAACTCCATCAACTACCTCAATAACTCCACCAAACTCTGTCACATGAGTTCTAACTGAAGTATCCATGCAATAGCTCCACTTAACCCTCGGGAATAGCGTAATTCCTTCTGTCAGCTCCTGTGCCACATCTGTGCACTTAACTGAAGTGCTCCAAGAGAATAAGATAATGTTTATAGTCCAAATATTATTAAGAGCTAATAATATTTGACATATCTATTTTTAGATTGGCAATCTAAAAATAGATTCCACCCAATATGTCTAAAAATAGAAGTCCATCTATTTTTCCAACTTGACCAACCATCCACAAATAGCATCCTGCAACTCATAGAATCATGATCGACATGTCTAAAAATAGACATAGTCTAAAAATAGACTTTGCGCCAAAAATAGCCTGCGGGCCCACTTAGTGAAGGCAACTTCTTTCCACTAAGCTCATCATATTGTTGCAATCTCAACACTCCCTCTCACCAAGATCGGGATTATCTGCCACCCCGATCCTGCCCCTGTGGTATTCGAATTTGCTCCTGGTGAGCACCTTCGTCAAGATATCAACACCCTAATCCTCCGTGCGAATGTATGAAAGTAACATGATCTTCCGCTGCACACAATATCTTATATGATGATACCGGATGTCAATGTGTTTAGATCTATCATGAAATACTGGATTAACCGAGAGTTTGATGCAACTCTGATTATCACAATATATCACAGTAGGATCTAAGTGTGAACCGAACAACCTGACCAGGATCTTCCTCATCCATATAGCCTCGCATGCAGCCAAACTCGCTGCCACATACTCGGCCTCTGCTGAACTGAGTACCACGGATCTCTTCTTCCTGCTATACCAAGAAACTGCTGTCGACCCGATACTGAAAATCCCTCCAAATGTGCTCTTTCTATCCGTTGGGCTCCCTGCCCAATCTGCATCCGTGAAGCCACACAGCTTCACCTCATCCGACTGTCTATACCATAATCCATAACCCGATGTGCCTCTGAGATATCTCAATAAATTCTTTTCTGCCTTCCAGTAGAGCTTGGTAGGCTTAACCATATCTTGTGAAAGCTGGTTAACAGCATAGCATAGGTTGGGTCGTGTATTGACTAGATACATAAGCGACCCCACCAACTGTCAATAAACAGTGATATTCCACAACATCTACCGATGTAGCAGCCTCCTTCCTCCATCCACCAGGAAGAGGAGTGTCGATAGGCTTGCAGCCATGCATGTTGAACTTCTCTAGTATCTCTCGGGCATACTTTCCTTGAGACACAAACAGTCCATCACTGCGCTGCCAAATTTCCAATCCCAGGAAATAATGAAGGAGGCCCAAGTCCTTCATCTCAAACTCTTTTGCAATATCATCCTTGCATGAGAGTATCAACAACTCATCACTTTTCAAAATCAAATCATCTACATAAAGTAAAATGATCAGCAACTTACCCTCCACCACAATCTGGTATAGGTTTGGATCCGCCTCACTCTTGGAGAATCCAAGTCTAGTGAAATAATTGTCTATCTGTGTGTACCAAGCACGAGGTGCTTGTTTCAACCCATACAGCGCTCTCTTGAGCCTGCACACATGCGACTCGCTGCTGAAGAACTCGAAAACTTCGGGCTGCTCTATGTACACCTCCTCCTCAATCACTCCATTGAGGAACCCAGTCTTCACATCCATCTGATGAATGTGCCACCCCATCTGCACTGAGAGAGCAAGAATCGTTCGTATGGAAGAATACCTTGCAACAGGTGCAAAGGTTTCCTCATAATTGATCCCCTCAATCTGTGAGAAGCCTCGGGCAACAAATCTTGCCTTGTACTTCTCCACACTCCCATCAGCTGCTTGCTTCACTTTTTAGATCCATCTTGAACCTACCACTGATTTCCCTTCCGGCCTTGGGACAATCTCCCATGCACTGTTTCTGACAATCGAATCATACTCTTCCACCATGGCATCTACCCATGCGAGATCCTCCACAGCTTCCTCAAAAGAGGATGGCTCTGTCACGATACACTTGATCATAAGAGCCATGTATCCAGTGTACCGATCAGGTGACTGTCTCTGTCTGCGCTGTGATGTAGGTGCTCCTACAATCCTCTCTGCATCTTGAGCCAGTCGCTCAGCTTCTGTAGTGCGCTTCCACCCTCTGATGGTTGGCACTGCATGAGTGGTCTCTTCCACTCCATGAAATTTATATTGTGGCTGATCCACATCTCGAAGCTCATCCTTAGGAACTAATAGCTCCTCATCTGCATGCAAGTTTGGCTCCCTCTCAAGCAAACACTTCATGGCTTTCTCCTCATGAAATTTGATATCCCGTCGCACAACAGTCTTGCGACTATCTAGAAAATACACACGATAATTGTGGGGTGTATCAGTGTACCCCACAAATATCCCAACCTCTGCGGTCGACTCCATATTCTTCCTGGCATCCTTAGTCACATGAATGTAAATAGGTGAACCAAAAATCCTCAAATGGGAAATATCAGGCTTCTTACCAGAAAATGCCTCCTCGGGTGTACTCATGCCAATTATCCTGTGAGGACAACGGTTCTGCACATATACTACATTATTTCATGCCTCAGCCCACAAGTGTATGGGAAGGCCCTGATCATGCAACATCGCCCGTGTAGCACCCACGATCGTTCTATTCTTCCGCTCAGCAACCCCATTCTTCTGTGGGTTATGAGGTTCTATGAGCTCTCTTCGAATTCCTTATGCGCTGTAAAAGTCCTTGAATTCACCAAAGATGAATTCACCACCATTGTCGCTCCTAAGAGCCTTCACCTGCTTCCTTGATTCTTTCTCGACCAGTGCCTTGAACTCACAGAACTTTGAGTATGTCTCGCTCTTCTTTTGCATGAAGAAGATCCAACACTTCCAAAAAAAATCATCAACAAATATCACATAGTACCTGTGCTTTGCTGTCGAAACTACTGAGAAAGGTCCACACACGTCTGTGTGAATTCTCTCAAGGATCGTCGTGGCGCGACTATCCTTCTCGTGAAAGGTGGCTTTCACAAATTTTCCCAAGGTACATCCCTTGAATTTATTTGATTACGTAAGAGTGCCCTTAGGAAGCCCAGTAGAAATCTACTGCAGTATCTTCAAAGCTCCATGGTGAAGGTGGCCCAATCTCCGGTGCCACAGCTCGCCATCATCCTATCTCACCACTCCTTCTGCCTTGCTTGCCATTATTGTGCAGCCATCTACCTACAATTGATAAAGGTTCTTAACTTGAACCCCTATCCTTCGGGTCTCACCAGTTGCCTTACTGCGTAGGAAAGCCTTTCCCTCGCTAAAGACAACATCATATCCCTTGTCTTCTAACATGGCCACTGAGATAAGATTCTTATTCAATCTTGTAACATGCATCACTTCCTTCAATACGAAGGGTTTAGCAGACTCCCTCTCAAAGGAAATGGTACCGATACCAGCCGCACTGTATCTACCATCATCGCCCATCTCGATGTGAACTCCAAGATCTTTCTCATCCAGATCAGTAAAAAAATCTTCATCTCCAGTCATATGAAAAGATGCACCACTGTCAAGAAACCACACTGAACCCATCATACTTGAAACCAAGCATGCGATCAACGAAAAATACAGCTCAAACTGCGAGGCTAAGGCCTCTCCAGCTGCAGATCCAGTAGCCTGCTTATTTTTCTTCTTCTGTGGACAATTAGTGGCGTAATATCTGTGTTGGTGACAGTGAAAGCACTTCACCTTGGACATGTCCTGCTTCTTGCCTTTCGCACCGGATTGAGAAGCATTCTTCTTGCTCTTCCCCTTCCTTGCTTTGGCAGCCAAAGTACAATTTTCTTCATCAGATTTCTTTGATGAAGATCCGTCCTTGGTACTTCGCCTTATATCCTCTTGCACAAGATCCGACCAAAGTTTCTCCCATCCTGGCAATTTCTCCCGACCATTGACAGAGTCCTGATAGGAATGCCAACTCTTTGGAAGCCCAAGGAGAGCCAATCTCACCAATTCCTCATCATCTACAATCACCCCCACACTTCCCAGCTCATCCCTGCATTGTATGAATTTCGTGAGGTACTTGGGCATACTGTCGCCTTTCTCCATTTTTATGTTCCTGAGTTTATCCTTGAGCGCCAACTTCCTCTAGTCGCTCTTGCTTTGGAATAAGTCTGTCAACGCTTTCCACATCAAGAATGGAGAAGCCTTACCATGAAGGCTAGACACTATGTGATCCTTTACACCTTCCAACAGAATTATTCGACACTTTTATGTCTTCTTTTGCCATGCGTCAAGTGTGGCAGCATCGCTAGAAGCAGGTTTTGGAATTTCTGCATCTATGATCTCCTTCAACCCATTGTAATCCAGCACCGCCTCCATCCTGTCCTTCCATGCAATATAATTCGAGCTTCTCTCAAGGGCATACTCCAATCGCAATCCATTGAAAGACATCTCAACTTCGACACCAAGAAAACACTGCTGCATATTTGAATTCCACCAGCTCAAAACTCAACCGCTTCAATGTTTTGCAATTGCTCCAATGATCAATATCCCTCTGATAACATGTAGAAATTTGAATAAATGATATATTATTCACTGATATTCTCCTGATCACACACTATTTTAACTTCATGCACAATACAGAATCTCTTCTACCATTGATCATTTATTGCGGAAATAAAAAAACAATCGCATGCGCACATTAAAACCATAAACAATCACACATATGAACACAGTATTTTATGGGAAAGCTTAAAGATGAAAACCCCCAACTATATGTATATTATATGTCATAGAGATCATGTAACAATCATTATACAAAGCTCCTCACAAGCTCTCAGTATAATCTCCAATTGCTACACACTAATCAAGCTAGATCTATCAAATCTCATGCTCCAATCTCTGCCACCTAATAGTCTGCCTCTACTGCGCAATCCCTACTGAATAATGGCTCTGAATGAACTCGAATTGGTCTAGCCTTGCTCATGCAATCCTCATTGGCATCTCCAATCACTATTTTTTGCAAATCATGCAACAGTATAGTCACAACTGATAGTCACACTGCTCTTTCACCTACCTCTTCACTGGTCTCCACTGAAACTGTCCATGCACTGTAGTTAACTGATGTATTCTTTAGTTAATTAATGAGTTAATAATTAGTGAATTAATTAATAATTAATTCACACCACTCTCACTAGTGTATCAATCAGTTAGACTAGATACAACTAGCTCAACTATGTTTAACTAAGTTAAACTGAACACAACTCCACCAACTACCTCAATAACTCCACCAAACTTTGTCACATGAGTTCTAACTGAAGTCTCCATGCAATAGCTCCACTTAACCCTCAAGAATAGCGTAATTCCTTCTGTCAGCTCCTGTGCCACATCTGTGCACTTAACTGAAGTGCTCCAAGAGAATAAGATAATGTTTAGAGTCCAAATATTATTAAAAGCTAATAATATTCGACATATCTATTTTTAGACTGGCAATCTAAAAATAGATTCCGCCCAGTATGTCTAAAAATAGAAGTCCATCTATTTTTTTCGACTTGACCAACCGTCCACAAATAGCATCCTGCAACTCATAGAACATGATCCATATGTCTAAAAATAGACATAGTCTAAAAATAGACTTTGCGCCAAAAATAGCCTGCGGGCCCACTTAGTGAAGGTGACTTCTTTCCACTAAGCTCATCATCTTGTTGCAATGTCAACACTTTCTTCCTCTTCCTGATTTCCTTCTTCTTCACCAATGTGATGACTTCATTCTTCGAGTTGCAAGGGTTGTTCATCTTCCGAACTAGGTAATTCTAAGGGTTGGTTGCTGCTACCCTAAAGACTTCCTATCATTCCCCTACTTCTACTTATCCTGGAGGACTGTCTGTGCTTTAAAGGTTTTGTTGTTGTGCTAGTAACTCTTTTGTGTTTTGGGGCAGGTAGGGCTGTTCCTCCATCAATTGAGAATATCAATTCTTCCCAACTAGTCTGCTGCTGGGCAAGGCTGAAACTCACTATTAATCGAATTAAACAATGGTGGCTTACCACCATCGCTATATGACAGGATTTTCTTATGCTCTGAGCAACATCATGCAATAAGAAATTTAAATATGCAGGAAAATTTACAGCACATTTATGTTTTAATACTACTAATAATTTAAGGTGGCGTGGTCTTACCACATCCTTTCTTCCATCACATGTAATGTAGCTTTGTACTACTTTCACTAGTTCTGTCCATGGTTCTCCCAAAGTTGCCGGCTGGAATCCTTTTCCTTTGACGACCAAGGTCTACCCTTCGTCCCAAAAGATGTTCATGGCTTCTTGAAGTTTCACTTTTTTATGGGTCCATATGGTCCTTCTGCTGGTAGACTGGATACCTCGGCGATTATTGCATCTGTTACTACTATTTTCCTTCCTCTTACCATGGAATAGCCTTCCTGCAAGTTCTGCAAAAATTCAATGGCCACCGTTTCATGAGGTTGTTTATACTGCAGATAAGAATCAATTCATCACACTCTCCCCGTGCGCGTTGGAAACCGAAGTAGCACTTGTGGCCACTACATAATCGCTTGTCTTTCCATTTTGTCTCACCGCACACCGTTGTTGAACCATTAGTTAAACCGAGAAGGGGGGGTGAATCAGTTTAACACCTTCCTGATCTTTTAAAACCTTTTATTAAACTTATTTACACCTTCATTTCATATCCAATTTAATGTGTGAGTAATCTAAGAATGTAAGCAGCAGGTATTAGTATAGTATAATAGTAGACTTAATATGAGAGCAGCAGGTATTAAGCAGATGATATATATCAGATCAATACATAAATATCATACACAGAGACACCAGATATAAGTGGAAACCCATAAAGGGAGAAAACCACATCTTATTATTGTTGTGATACAAAGGCAAGCTCCAACTCCCTCTCACCATTGTTTTTCTGCAGGCACCAACCTACAGGAGGCTCCAACCTCAATTCTACAAGCTACAACTTGCAAGTAAGCACTAACTCCCTTCAATTTTCTGCAGGCACCAACCTACAGGAGGCTTCAACCTCAGTCAGCTACAACTGACAGCTATCAAGCTACAACTTGATAGGGAAGCTCCAACTTCCTCAATTTATCAAATTGAATGTTTGCTGATTTACTCGATATGAAGTTATTAGGTTGCTTCTTTTCTTCTTCTTCTCAATCTTCTCTCTTATTCTTCTATATTCTGCATTCTCTATATTTTCTCTCTCCTCTTGCAACCTTTCATTTTCTTCAACTTTCAATTTCGATGCACACTTTCTCACTCTGTTTTCGTAACTTTCTCCTCTTGGATATTACCCTGTTTTATACAAAAAATAGCTTCATGACTGTTTGTATTCTACTGGGAATTCAAAATGGACAGCCATGTCTCTTTGCCTTCTGCCTTCTCATCTCTTTTCAGCTCACTCAGAAAAATGTAACTGCAGGTGCTTATTTTAATATTACAGTGGGATATTTGCTCTCTTTGGGAGACTTGCCAATGCATCACAAACAATAAAAATCAATTACAACATTTACATTTTCAGTTACACAAAGACGATTTCACTCAGCCCATTTTTTGCCTTTGGCTTTGCTGGGTTTGTCATTTTCTGTTGCTATTAAGAACCTGTTCTGCACTCTCTATTTATATTGCAGTAATGTAACCGCTGCATATATATGACTGTCCTTTTAATATAACTGCGCTACCCATATGTATACTTTGCCAAAGGTTTACGACTGGCATTACTTGTCGGACCCACATATTCCAAAGTCTTCAAATTTAAAACACCTTTTGAATAGTTTCTACTGCAGAACCCTTGGTTTAATCAACTCTCAGCATCTTCAAAAACTGTGGTCAAACCATAATAAAAACCCAACCTTATGCCTTTAGTACAGTATATAAATATATATCGTCCTTTGGCTCCAGGCCCACGATGCATTGCACCGTGCCTTTATATATATTGCGCACCGTGTATATATATATATATATATATATATATATATATATATATATATATAGTTTGGGCCTTTGCATATAAGGCACATCCCTAATTAATTTCAGCATGCTCTTGATATAACTCAATCATATCATATAACCCTCGGCAGGAACATATACTTCCTCTTTCTCCTTGAAGAATATATGGTTTAAACCATAGTCGGATCAACTCGCATCAAACGAAGCTCCATTCCTTTTAAGTTCCGCGGGGGTAGCAAACTTGAGCAGGTAGGGGAAGGAGACCCCCCCCGGAATAAATGACGTCATGTATGCATATAATACCGCCTCCGGAATTACATACTTCTGGTATGGTTATTAAACCCAAGGTATTAATTGGCCTTCCGCTGGTTATTAAACCCAAGGTATTACTTTCAACAATACCGTTCATATGGGTCATGGTTCCGTTTCATTCCACGCAAGGTTCCATCGTATAGTTAAATACACCATTTTAACGCTAATTTCTTCGCATTAACACTAACTCCGGGCAACATCAAACATGCACTGGTTCCATCTTATTTACAGAAGGTTTCGTCTGAATCTCCATTGTATTATCGCTCCGTTACATAGTTCATACATACACAGGATATGATTCTCCGTTACATAGTTCATACACACAGAGGATATGATTCTCAGACTTTATTTATATATATATAAATAATGCCCGGCTTGGAATTTTATAAATTCTCTGCCTCTGCTTCTTCTGATAACGGTTCTGCCTCTTATTATATTCGCTTTTTCTGCCTCTATAGCTATTTGTCTTATGCTCTCTCTCTTTATTTAATGTTTGTTACTTTTCCTCATTGCCTCATTGCCTTATTGCCATATTTCCTTATTGCCTTATTACCATTAATGACAATATTTCCAACAGTCTCCCCCTTTGGCATTGATGGCAATAACCTCTATTTTCTTTTAGAAGCCCTTTTTTTTTTCTCCCCCTTTGACATCAATGGCAAAGGGTTGCTCATTTCCTGATCTGCATTTCCTCTCTTTGAGTTATTTTTAGGCCCTGTTCTACTGACTTTGTACCATGCTGCTCCAGACTGATATATAAGACTTGTTGAGAGAACACTTTGAAGATTATCAATCTTAAATATACACTTGGTGTTCTTTTTCCTTAATCCTTTGATCCTGAGGACCTGTATTATACTTTCCCTGTTGGCTGATCTCCCCCTGGACTGATATTTTCATTTTTGTTCTCCCCCTGAACCTGTGCTTTCTCTTTATCTTAGAGAGTAGCATCAACAGATACTACCCCTAGTCTATCTCTTAAATATTCAAATGGTTCTCTTGCAAGTGGTTTGGTAAATATATCTGTTGTCTGTTCTTTTGTTGGTACATACTCCAGTTTTACTATTTTCTGAGCTACTTGTTCTCGGAGAAAATGATACTTGATTGGAATATGTTTGGTTTTTGAATGAAGCACAGGATTTTTAGATATACTTATCGCACTTGTATTATCACATTTGATTGAGATAGGTTCATTAATGCTTACCTTCATGTCTTGAAGAGTTTGCTTCATCCACATGACTTGTGTACAACATGCTGCTGCTGCTATATATTCTGCTTCAGTTGTAGACAGAGAGATGGATGTTTGTTTCTTTCTTAACCATGCCACTAGACTTTCTCCTAGATAGAAAGCACCTCCACTTGTACTTTTCCTGTCATCAACACAACTGGCCCAATCTGCATCTGTGTATGCTGTTAAAGTGAAGCTTTTTCCTTTAGGATACCAAAGTCCATACTGTGTTGTTCCTTGTAGATATCTGAGTATTCTTTTTACTGCCAGAAGATGGTTTTGTTTAGGTGTTGCTTGATATCTTGCCACTAGTCCTACTGCTAGCATGATGTCTCGTCTTGATGCTGTCAAATACAGCAGGCTTCCTATCATGGATCTGTAGAGTTTTTTATCTACATCTGCAGTCCCATCCTCAACACACAGCTTGCATCCCGTGATCATGGGTGTTGTCACAGGTTTGCATTCCTCCATTTTGAATTTTTTCAGCATTTCTTTTAAGTATTTTTCTTGAGAGATGAAAGTGTCTGTGTTCTTTTGTTGAATTTGCAGTCCCAAGTAGAAACTGAGCTCTCCAATCATAGACATTTCAAACTCTGTTTTCATCTCTTCAGCAAACCCTTTTGCTAGTTCATCTTTGTTTCTTCCAAACATAATGTCATCAACATACACTACAACAATCAGGAGTTCATTTTCATGGGCTTTTATGTATAGATTGTTGTCTACTCCACCTCTCTTAAAACCCTGTTTTTGCAAATATTTATCCAGTCTTGAGTACCAAGCACGAGGAGCTTGTTTCAGTCCATATAGGGCCTTCTTCAGTCTGCACACATAGTCTTCTTTGTTTGTCAATGAGAAGCCTTCTGGTTGATCCATGTAGACTTCTTCTTCTAAGTCTCCATTCAGAAATGCAGATTTTACATCCATTTGATATACTTTGAAGTTTTGATAGCATGCAAATGCCAGAAACATTCTGATAGCTTCCATTCTGGCTACAGGGGCAAATGTTTCTTCATAATCAAGTCCTTCAATTTGTGAGTATCCTTTGCAGACCAGCCTGGCTTTATTCCTGATTACTTGTCCTTGCTCATTCATTTTGTTTTTGAATACCCATTTTGACCAATGATATTCTTCTCAGTGGGTCTAGGAACTAGTTCCCAAGTATTGTTTTTCTCAATTTGATCCAATTCTTCATTCATAGCATTCACCCAAGACTTGTCCTTGCTGGCTTCTTCAAATTTCTTTGGCTCTATTTGTGACAACATGGCTATGTATACCTCTTCAGTTTGTTTTGTCAGATGCCTTCTTGTTTGGACTCCTACACTCTTGTCTCCAATGATTTGATCTTCTGGATGGTTCTTTTGAGTGTATCTTGAGGGGGTTTTCGAGTTCAGTTCGGTATCTTCTAAAGTCTTGCTTGCTCCATCATCATCTTGGTCCTCTTCTTCATGATTTTCTGAATAGCTGCTGCAGTCTGTATCTCTTGTCTTGTTTGGGAGTTCTTCATCAAATCTTACATCAATACTTTCTACAATTTTTCGAATAGTCTTGTTGTAGCATCTGTATCCTTTACTCTTGGATGCATATCCTAAGAGTATTCCTTCATTTGCTCTTGCATCAAATTTCCCCAGATTTTCATCATTGTTCTTTATGTAGCACTTGCTGCCAAAGACTCTAAAGTGCTTGATTGATGTAGGTTTACCATGCCATAGCTCATAAGGTGTCTTATCACTGTTAGGTCTTAAATGAGCTTTGTTTAGAATATGTACTGCTGTGTGTATAGCTTCTGCCCAAAAGGTTTGAGTAATGTTATTCTCTTGCATCATAGCTCTGGCCATTTGTTGTACATACCTGTTTTGTCTCTCTGCTACTCCATTCTGCTGAGGTGTCCCTGCAATGGTAAATTGTTGCTTTATTCCATGTTCATTACATAGATCTGCAAAGTCATAATCTGTGAATTCTCCTCCTCTATCTGATCTGATACATTTTAGCTTGCATCCAGTTTGATTTTCTGCTAATGCTTTGAATATCTTAAACTTTTCCAGTGCTTCTGATTTGTTCTTGAGAAAAGAAACCCATGTCATTCTGGAGAAATCATCTATTATCAGCATGAAGTAGGATTCTCCACTTGGTGTCTTAGTTCTAGCAGGTCCACACAGATCCATGTGCACAAGTTGGAGTGGTCTTCTTGTTGATAGCTCATCTTTAGATTTAAAGGATGTGCGAGTCTGTTTCCCCAATTGACAAGATTTGCATATGGTATTTGAAGGTCTTTTTATTTCTGGCATATCTCTGACAGCTTTCTTCTTGCTCAGTCTGATGATATGGTCGAAATTGAGGTGTCCCAATCTCCTATGCCATAACCATGATTCCTCAAGTTTGCTAAAGTGGCAGGCTTCATCTTCCTCTTTCACTATGTACACATTACTCTCTGTTCGAATACCTTTGAGCAGAGTCTTTCCTATTGTGGTTGACCTGACTACACAATCTTATGCTCTAAAAATAACTTCACACCCTTTGTCACACATCTGACTCACACTCAGTAAATTTGCTTTCAGTCCATCCACAAATAGTACATCTTGGGCCTTTCCTCTGCCATTGTCTATGCTGACTGAGCCTTTTCCCTTGATCTTTCCTGATTTATCATTGCCAAAAGTAACATTGCGAGATTTCTTTTCATCAAGAGTTATAAACTTGCTTCTGTCTCCAATCATGTGTTTAGAGCAGCCACTGTCCAAATACCACTGGCTTTTCAGGTCTTGAGCAGTTAGAGCTAGGTCACACTTATTCTCCTTCTTTTTCCATTGGAGGCATCCTTTTGTTTTATGTCTTTTGTGAGATGATGAATCACTCTCTTTCAAAGGACATTTGAAAGGCATATGTCCAGCTTGATTGCATATAAAGCATTTGATCATAGTTTTTGCAGAATTGTGAGTATGAACAAAATTTCTTTAATTCATAAACCTCCTTGAAGTGTTGAAAATCAATCTTTGTCCATACTTTCTACATTCAATGATTTTATGGCCAAATTCTTTACAATAAAAACAGTAACCATAGAAACTGTTTGCATACCTGATGTGAGGTTGTCTTCTCCAGTTGCTTGTTTGAGGTAGTCTCTTCATTGTTTGCATCTTTTGCTGGTTTGAATTACTCCTTCTTGCATGACAATATGCAGCAATGTGTCCCAACTTGTGGCAGACATAACAGGTGGCATTCTTCATAGGAGGGAAGAATTTCCTTTGATGGCTTGCAAGCTTGACAGACCCAGGAGTATATGAACCTTTTTCTGTTGTCTAAGTATTTCTTTCATTCTTTGTTATTCGAGGATTCTTCTGGGTTCTGTTTCCCTCCTTACCTACTTCTTCTTTTGTAGGCATTATTTGAGGTGCTTCATCATTCTTCTTTGCTTTTACAAAGATAATTTTTTTGTTTTCCTTTTCTTTGCTTTTACTTGATTCTCCTTCATAGCCTATTCCAGTTTTTATCAAAGGAGATCTTTGAGCATCCAAAATTTCATCCAACTTACCAGAGCTTGTTGTTTGAGAGGAGTTCATATACACTTTCTGTTGAGCACTTTCTAATTTCTTCCTCAGACATACAATTTCTTCTTCCAGCTTCTCTTGTTCTCGAGTTTTATCCTTGATTTGCTGAAGTAACATATCTTCTATCTTCTTAGCTTCTTCAAGATTTACCTTCAGCTGCATGAGGACTTCTGAATTTTTTTCTTCTTTCACACATTTGAGGAGAATCTCTTTTTGTTTTCTACATTTTAGTTTGAGTCTGTCAATCTCCTCCAGAGCACTTCTTATCTCCCCCTCAAGGTCGACTTCCCCTTCCTCTTCTTCATCTTCTAGTAAGAGTCCTTCAAAATCCTCTATGGCCATCAGTAAAAATTCAGAGGTTCCCTCTTCTCCGGAGGATTCATCTGAGTCTTCAGATGTACTGTTGTCTTGTTGAGCATAGAAGGATTTTCTACTGAATTCTTTCCTTTCTACCAGTTCTTTGATGTGTTTTTCTCTGATTCTTGAGCTTGATTCCTTACTTTCTTATGAGGAGTATGTTGAGTCCGAATTTGCCTCTTTTCCATACACTTTTCCATATCTCTTTCTACTCACCTAAGCCTCCCAATTGTCAATATCATGTGCAAGGGTATCCCAACATGGTTTTTAATTATGTTTGTGTGTTTTCTATTTGATTTAGATTTTATTTTCATACGAACGGAAACTTGTCACTTTCCGCGGCCTTCCTCATGACTATTTTGTGGAAATCGATGTTACGAGTGTCCAACGAAAAACGAGCCACATGGGCAGGCTAGGAATGACAAGGACATGGTTCGTGTCCTATTGGTTCGAGTAAATTCGTCAAAGAAAGCCGCGGTCAAAGCCATCCACGTGGAAGTCAACTATGGAGTTCTATGTCGGCTGGACTCTGTTTCGTGGCATATAAACATCCATATGGCCGTTTCCAAGCTTGCGGAGGTTAATTGACATCTGTGCAAAGTTCTGGAGT
Source organism: Pinus albicaulis (assembly GCA_034641835.2). NCBI lineage: Eukaryota > Viridiplantae > Streptophyta > Pinopsida > Pinales > Pinaceae > Pinus > Pinus albicaulis. The sequence goes on from JAXQQM020061182.1 coordinate 18,609, forward strand.
TGAATTCAAGCGCCCACCTTCCATAGATCCGTTTTCCAACATGGCCATACTCCTATATCCGTGGCCTTAGTGGTCTACGTGTTGGCTGCTATCATAAACTTCAGGAGACAGTTACATTTTGTTGCTTTATAAAGAGCGTTTGCATACGCACGTAGAGTTAGTGAATGTGAGTTGATAGTTGTTAGTTGATATAGCTATTGAGTTGATGTGCGTACTCTGTTATGTGGTGATTACGCTGCCTTGAGCCGTAATACCACCAGTCTGTAATGACTTGCTTTTTAATGTGAAAAACTCTGTTTTCATAACTTAATTTGTGTTGAGGATCGTTACCAAAGCTGCGTAGAGGGCCCCTGCTCAGCCGAGGTTCTGTGTATTAATGTTTATATTTTTCATTTCATTTCTTTAAGCAGCCATTGTATCATAACCCATTACATGTTCATATTTCATAGTTGTTTCATTTCTGTTCATACATTTCTGTAATTTCCATTGCATTCTTGTCTTTTATGTTTTTATGATTGTTAAAACACTGATCAGTTTTCTTGTGCAGGTTTTAGGTAGACAGCCCGGGGCATTTTCATAGTATTTTTGCTAATGATATGAAACTGACATTATTCTGCTGCTAGTTTTCTTTCCACGGTCTTTGTTTAACTTCAGTCTTGTCTTGTGCACTTCAGTTTTGCTTATCTGATTCAGTAGTTAAAATTAGACATATTAAGCTACTCATAGTGTCTTCAGCTACCTCCGAAAGCCACAGCTGGACTGATGGTGAGGGGCTGCATGATGAAATGTGTAGTTTAGTATTAGTTTCCTTTCTGCAAAATTAGATATATTAAGTTGCTCTTAGCGTCTTCGGTTACCTCCGAAAGCCATAGCTGGACTGATGGTGAGGGGCTGCATGATGAAATGTGTAGTTTAGTATTAGTTTCTTTTCTGCAAATTAAATAATCAGTTACACAAGTTGTTTATGATTACTTCCACAAGTCATAGCTGGTCTAATGATGAAGGGTCAGAAAATGAATTGATGTAATCTGATTTAGATTTATTTCATTGCAATTTTGAATTTTCATAAGCGTAGTTTCTTTTGTGTTCAGTTGGCAGCAAGAATAGTTTAGTTTTCATATTCACTAGTTTCTTGTTTTGATTCATTAGATTAACAGCACTTTCCATTTCAGCAGTTTACCTTCTTTTGTCATTGTAATTTCAATTTGCTTTTAAAGTTTCGAGATTGGTAAATCATTATAGGGGATATCACTTCCTTGAACAAATATAACCAAGCTTGCTTTTCACTTTAGAATTTCCATTTCACCTTAGAAAGACCATAAACGACAAAAATTTAAGAAAGAGGTTATCTTGCACATATAGTGCGCCGCACTTCATCAGCTTACGATTCCCGGATTGACAATTAAATGCAGCAATTTAGGACACACTAAATTGACCAAACGGTATATGACATAATGTCCAACTCTTTTGATTAAAGCATTTGAAGGAAGTTTGCACCCTCATCACCTTTGTATCTACCTGAGCCTCTATCCAGTTTCTTGAAAAATTTAGCTTCTTCTTCATCAGAGCAAGAGCATATGTCTTCTTTTTCTTCTTTCTTCTTTTCTGTTTTAAAAGCTGCTTCCCTCGTACTTGGCTTCTTCTGTGGGAGCCTCATCTCATATGCTGTTAGATTTCCAAGTAGCTGGTTCATGGTCAAGGTCTCCCAATCAGCTGTTTCTTCTATTGCAGACACCTTGGGATTAAATCTGGATGGAAGTGATCTTAGAATCTTTTGCACAATTATACTTTCTGGCATGGTTTCTCCAAGAGATTTCATATTGTTAACAATTTCTGCAACTTTTAAGAAGAAGCTGCCAATATCTTCATCATCATTCATTTTTAAATTTTCAAACTGGGCTCTATATATTTGAAGTTTGGCAGTCTTTACCTTTTTATTTCCCTCATGGATATTCTCTAGAGTGTCCCACATATATTTGGCAGTCTTACTGTGCATTATTTTGATAAACTCAGCTTCACATAGTCCATTTAAGATTGCATTCATTGCTTTTGCATTAGCTACAAAGCTTTGTTTAGCTTCTTTCTCTGTATCAGTTGACTTTGTGACATATCCAATTTCCACAGCATCCCAAACTTCTAATCCTAAAGACATTATATAAGCTTTCATTCTTATTTTCCAAAAGGCATAATTTGCACCTATAAAGAAAGGGGCTTTATTGGTTGAGCTTCCTTCTTGACTTGCCATCTTGAGAGCCTAGGATCTCCTTTCAGTTGTTAGACTGATATACAAGGAACTTGGCTCTGATACCAATTGTTGAACCTTTAATTAAACTGAGAGGGGGGGGGTGAATCAGTTTAATGCATTCCCGATCTCTTAAAACTTTTCATTAAGCTATTTACACCTTCATTTCATATCCAATTTAATGTGCAAGTAATCTTAGAGTGCAAGCAGCAAGTATTAGTTTAATATAGCAGTAGACTTAATATGAGAGTTGCAGGTATTAAGCAGATGATACATATCAGATTCAATACATAACTATCATGCACAGAGACACCGGATATAAGTGGAAACCCATAACGGGAGAAAACCACATCTTATTATTGTTGCGATGCAAAGGCAAGCTCCTACTCCCTCTCACCACTGTTTTTCTGCAGGCACCAACCTACAGGAGGCTCCAACCTCAATTCTGCAAGCTACAACTTGCAAGGAAGCACCAACTCCCTTCAATTTTCTGCAGGCACCAACCTACAGGAGGCTTCAACCTCAGTCAGCTACAACTGACAGTTATCAGGATGCAACTTGATAGGGAAGCTCCAACTTCCTCAATTTATCAAACTAAATGTTTGCTGATTTACTTTAGATATCAGCTCTGTTCTGTAGCTTCTCTTTCTGCTCTTCTTCTCTTAATATTCTCTGCTTTATTCTTCTATATTCTGCATTCTCTATATTTTCTCTCTCTCTAACCTCTTGCAACTTTCTCATTTTCTTCAACTCTCTTCAATTCTGCTGCACACTCTCTTCTTCTCTCACTCTGTTTTCGTAACTTTCTCCCCTTGGATATTACCCTGTTTTATACAAAAATAACTTCATGACTGTTTGTATTCTACTGGGAATTCGAAATGGACAGCCATGTCTCTATGCCTTCTGCCTTCTCATCTCTTTTCAGCTCACTTAGAAAAATGTAACTGTAGGTGCTTATTTTAATATTGCAGTGGGATATTTTCTCTCTTCCGGAGACTTGCCAATGCATCACAAACAATAAAAATCAATTACAACATTTACATTTTCAGTTGCACAAAGACGATTTCACTCAGCCCATTTTTGGCCTTTGCCTTTGCTGGGTTTGTCATTTTTTGTTGCTATTAAGAACCTGTTCTGCACTGTCTATTTATATTGCAGTAATGTAACCATTGCATATATATGACTGTCCTTTTAATATAACTGCGCTACACATATGTATACTTTGCCAAAGTTTTATGATTGGCATTACTCGTCGGACCCACATATTCCAAAGTCTTCAAATTTAAAACACCTTTTGAATAGTTTCTACTGCAGAACCCTTGGTTTAATCAACTCTCGACATCTTCAAAAACTGTGGTCAAACCATAATAAAAACCCAACCTTAGCCTTTAGTACAGTATATAAATATATATCGTCCTTTGGCTCCGGGCCCATGATGCATTGCACCGTGCCTTTATATATATTGCGCACCGTATATATATATATATAGTTTGGGCCTTTTCATATAAGGCACATCCCTAATTAATTTCAGCATGCTCTTGATATAACTCAATCATATCATATAACCCTCGGCAGGCACATATACTTCCTCTTTCTCCTTGAATAATATATGGTTTAAACCATAGTCGGATCAACTCGCATCAAATGGAGCTCCATTCCTTTTAAGTTCCGCGGGGGTAGAAAACTTGAGCAGGTAGGGGAAGGAGACCCCCCCCCGGAATAAATGACGTCATGTATGCATATAATACCGCCTTCGGAATTACAGACTTCTGGTATGGTTATTAAACCCAAGGTATTAACTGGCCTTCCGCTGGTTATTAAACCCAATGTATTACTTTACCGTTGCCATATAACATTATAACCAAAGTTAATATACATTACCAAGGTTGTTCACGCCTGGCTTATCTCGCCTTCTTATCCGACGGCTGCTATTGCATTGCCCGATCCAATGGATATCGCACGGGCTACATGCATGAAAGATAACGTGCGATGGCGCGCCGTACTCGGGTTATCCTCCGCACATCTTGGTTAGACTCCGAGAAAGTTCTGTGAACGATCACCGTCGGATAGCCCTCTTCCAGATCAATGGCTCGTGACAATTTCGCTTGGCGTCTCTGGTATGAAGAATAACGTGCGATGGCGCAGTTTAAAAAGCGGTTTTGTAATGGGTCCATAAGCCACATGTCGATTTTTATATGGAATCGCTCGCAACTCCTCGAATACCGCCTTCCGTATAAGAGTGGTGCAATGAATACCACCATCCAGCGCCAAACCGCCGTCACTGTTCATATGGGTCACGGTTCTGCTTCATTCCACGCAAGGTTCCATCGTATAGTTAAATACACCATTTTAATGCTAATTTCTTCGCATTAACACTGACTCCGGGCAACATCAAACATGCGCTGGTTCCGTCTTATTTACACAAGGTTCCGTCTGAATCTCCATTGTATTATCGCTCCGTTACATAGTTCATACATACACAGGATATGATTCTCCGTAACATAGCTCATACACACACAGGATATGATTCTCAGACTTTATTTATATATATATAAATAATGCCCGGCTTGGAATTTTATAACTGCTCTGCCTCTGCTGCTTCTATCGCTCTGCCTCTACCTCTGCTACTTATGTCGCTCTGCCTCTGCCTCTGCTTCTGATAACGGTTCTGCCTCTTATTATATTCGCTTTCTCTGCCTCTGTAGCTATTTGTCTTATTCTCTCTCTCTTTATTTCATGTTTTTTACTTTGCCCCATTGCCTCATTGACTTATTTCCATATTGCGTTATTTCCTTATTGCCATTCATGACAATATTTCCAACAACTGTTAATTCTTCACAAATACACAGAAATGGTAATGGAACAACACCTTGTGTATATCGGCACAATACCATTAAACTCTTGTTGTTTCCGATAATTTGATGAACATAGGGATTCGACCCACATGCAGGCATATTTAAAAGGCATCCGCGCCCCCCCTGAAAGATGATAGGTCACCCTCGACTGGAAAATAGAAGAGCAACGTACTGCACAGCAATTGTACAGCATGGAAAGGCATACATACTTATGATATGAACAAAAAATTATCACATTACTGAAATCGATGCATAATTTGAAATCGTAAGTAGATATGGAAATGTTTATGTAATGATTCGAAAATAAGGGAAAAGGACAGCTGATGTGAAAAAATTACTTATGCGGTCATTATCCACATAAACCATTATGATCGATTTATAAATAAATTTCATGCATAAGAGGTTCTGAACAAAGGGTTTAGGAGCATACTCTCATTTGATATTAGATAAATATATAAGAAAAGGGTTTATCATTACTATTGATTTGTGAAAAATATGACTCCAATACCATCAGCAAAGCTCTATTGCCCACGGGTGTCTATAACCTTGACAAATTTGCTTTCTCACCCTTGGAACCATTATCCTCTATTTATGCCTAGGGAAGTGTTGTGTGATGTCATGATGGAGGCCACTGTGCTAGCTTGGGAACCAGATGAATCACAATTCCATTCACCAGGAATGAGTGAAAGGTGGGCAGGTCGGCTCGTGATGAGTTCTCCTGTTCCAAGGAATTTTTATTTTTATTAGTTGTCCATTGGATCATATCCCTGGTGTGGTGGCCATAATGGGAATGCCACTTCACTTCTCCCTTATGATCATGGTAGGTTGGCTCTTGATGAGACCCCCTATCCTCCATCTGCCATATCACAGAATTGTTAGTAATCATATAGAGATTTTTTTCTTATTTTTTTTATGTAGCACTTCCCTATTTATGTATAGAGGATGGCTTAACACTCCTTAAGAGTAGGGATGGTGGAAGAAGTCTGAACATCTCAATAGAGAAAGTATGTCCTTATTCTTATTCAATAAATAAAAATCAAAGAGATTTATGAAGATTTAGGGAAGAACCAACATGATAAAGATAACCGATCATATTAATTGTAGTGAAAATAAAGACAACAAAGTGATATAGATGGTTGTGTCCTTTCCTTTTCTTATCACTACAAAACAATTTCTTAAATTTTACAATTTCTCTTAATTTGTTGATTCCAGTAACCTCTAATTTTTGCGTCCTTGCATAAATTGTATGTTTGCCTTTAAAAGATTCATGAAGAATTCACAAAAATCCTCAAAATATTGTTCTAAAACAAGAAAAATGCACTCAAAAAGTGTTGTTCCTTAGATGGAATAGTTGTTGTTCCTTAAGAGGAGCAACAAAAAAAATCTGCGAAAATGTTGTTCCTGTTGAAAGGAACAGTAGAAAAAATCGGAAAAAATGTTGTTCCTTTTGAAAGGAACAGCAAAAACAATCCGCGGAAATGTTGTTCCTTTGAAAAGGGACATTAAAAACAGTAAAAAAAAAAACATGTTATTCCTTTTGAAAGGAACAGCAAAAACAAGCAGGAAAAATGTTGTTCCTTTGGAAAGGAACAGCAAAAACAGGTAGTAAAAACTGTTGTTCCTTTGGAAAGGAACATCAAAAACACGCGGCAAAAGTGTTGTTCCTTTTGAAAGGAACAGCAAAAGTGTTGTTCCTTTTGAAAGGAACAACAAAAATAATCAACGAAAATGTTGTTCCTTTTAAAAGGAACAACAAAAGAAACACACAAACGCGTTGTTTCTTAAGAGGAATGGCTACTGTTCCTTAAGAGGAACAACAACTGTTCCTTAAAAGGAACAGCTTGAGAAATAAAATCTGTACAAAAAACAAGCAAAGTAAAAAGAAAATCTTATGTACAAGTTTCAAAATAAAGGAATTATTCAGTGGATGGGTACTGAGGAGGAGTTATCTCCCTCAGCAAGAATGTGCATGGTAGAATCCTCCCGTAATTGTTGGTAAAAGGATTCTTGATTAAGCGATTTATGGTAAAGTTGTACTCAATGACCGTTTGCTTTGAAATAATGTCCAAATCCATCAATGGTAGTCAATGTGATGGTGCCATTGTCATGCATTTTTTGTATTTCATAAGGTCCAAGCCATCGTGTCTGGAGTTTTCCTGGGAAATCCTTAAACCTAGAGTCATATAGGAGTGCCCAATCTCCTTCGTGGAAGATCTTCTCTTTAATGAGGGCGTTGTGCCATTTTTCTCTCTGCTGTTGAATTAATGCAGTGTGTTGGAGAGTAGAGAGCCTAATTTCATCTAACTCATTGATTTTCTGTAATCTTCTGACCTGGGCTTCATTTAAGTCCAAACCCACCTCCTGGGTTGTTCTTAATGTTTGAATTTCAAATTCTATTGGAAATACGGGTTCTTTTCCAAATACTAATTGATATGGTGAATACCGAGTGGTATTTCTCCATGTTGTTCGATATGCCCACAAGGCTTCCGGAAATCTTAAAGCCCAGTCACATCGGTGTGATGCAACTATTTTTGTCAGTATAGATTCTATTACCTTATTCGTGCTCTCTACCTGACCATTTGCCTGTGGGTGGTATGGGGTCGTGATTTTGCGCTGAATGTGGTAGTTTTTTAATATTGCAACAATTTTATTACCTACAAAATGTGCTCCTCCATCTGTAATTATGTCCCTAGGGAGGCTATATCACACAAATATTTGGAAAAGGAACTGTATTACATAGTCCTTTGTAGCTCTTGGAAGTGCTTCTGCTTCAACCCATTTAGTAACATACTCTATTGCAACTATTATATATGTTTTTTTATTTGATGGTGGGTTAATAGGACCAACAAAATCAAGCACCCAATGCTCAAATGGCTCGATTAATAACTGTGGGTTGAAAGGAATTTCATCGGACTGTCCACAACGTCCTGTCCTTTTGCAACTATCACAGGCTTGTACAAAATTTTTAGCATCTTTAAAAATTGTAGGCCAGTAATAGCTTGTTTGTAAAACCTTGTGACCAGTCCTGTGATCTGCAAAATGTCCGCCACATTGCCCGTCATGGCATGCTTTCAGGATGTCAAATATTTTGTCTTCTCGGATGCATCTTCTGATGTGCATATTTGCTCCGGTATGAAATATGTAACCCCCAATCCAAGAGAATCGGGTGCTTCGCTGGACTATTTGTTTTTCGTTCATTGGGCGTTAGATGCTTGGGTAATTTACCTACTGCTAAATAATTTGCAACATCAGCATACCATGGGTTTCTGGCAGTAATAGCAAACAAATGTTCATCTGGGAACTTATCTTCGACTGCTGCTGTGTTGGTTGGTTTTGGCATTCGTGAGAGAAAATCAGCTACAGGATTCTCTTTTCCTGGTTGATCCTTTATTGTGATGTCAAATTCCTACAATAGAATCAACCATCTTGTTACTCTACCATTTGTAACCGGTTTATTTGCTAAAAATTTTATGGTTGAGTGATCTGTATATAAAACTACAGGACACCCAGTTATATAATGTCTAAATTTATTTACAGCATGTATTACAGCTAAAAATTCTTTCTCATTCACAGTATAGTTTAATTTAGCAGGAGATAGATTCTTGCTAATATAATAAATTTCATATGGTTTTTTATCTTCTTCCTGCCCAATGACTGCTCCAATAGCTGTGTCTGAGGCATCAGATGAGATTTGGAATGGAAAATCCCAATTTGGGCCCCTTAGCACTGGGGCTGTTGATACAAGCTTTTTGAGATCCTCAAAAGCATGGTCACATTTATCTGTCCAATTAAAATTAACATTCCCTGTTAATGCGTATAGAGGTGCAGCTATTTGAGAATAATGCTCTATAAATCTTCTATAATAACTAGAAAATCCGAGAAAGCTACGTACCTCTGTTTGTGTGGTAGGAGTAGGTATTAACAAAAGTATTTGGATTTTAGTTGGATCTACCTGTATTCCAGCTGCTGAGATATAATGACCTAAGATGAGTCCCTCGGTCATCATCATGTGGCACTTCGCATGGCTTAAGCAGAGTCTGGTGTCAATACACCTTTGCAGCACTTTTTCCAATATTTCTAATGCTGGCTCAAAATCATCTCCATAAGGTGTGAAATCATCCATATATACTTCTAGCCCTTCATTTATTATATCTGAAAAGATGTTGAGAATGGCCCTCTGAAATGTGGCAGGGGCGTTGCATAGACCAAAGGGTAAAACCCTGTAAGAAAATGTCCCCCAAGGACAGGTAAAAGTAGTCTTATCTTGTTCTTCAGGGGCAATCTGAATCTGATTGTATCCATTGAAGCCATCTAAGAAAGAAAATAATTTCTTCCCTGCCAACGTATCTAATACCTGGTCAATGAAAGGAAGGGGAAGGTGGTCTTTCTAGGTTGCTTTGTTTAGTTCTCTGTAATCCACACATATCCTCCACTTTCCATTCTTCTTTGGCACCACTACTAGTGGAGAGACCCACTTTCTATCAGATATTGGATAAACAAAGTTGACATCCAAAAAAAATTTTAATTCAGCTTTCACAATATCCTTAAGGTGAGGGTTTAATCTTCGTTGGGGTTGGCGAATGGTCTAGCATATTTTTCTGTATAAATGTGGTGCGTACATAATTGGGTATCAATTCCTTTCATGTATGGATAATCCCATGCAAAGGCTCCCTTATATTTTTTCAGTAGTTGGACCAACTCCTCTTCTTGTTCAACACTTAGATTTTTGTTAATGCTCAAAGTTTTTACTGGCTCAATCTCTATAGTTTTTCTATTGTAAACAGAAGTGGTAGGTATTGATTGTTCTTGGATGTCTTTCAGGGGATATTATTCATTATCAAATGTTGCCTTGATCATGTGACATTGCAAATGGGATTTGATTTTTGGTCGGTTGATAAAACTGTTAATGATGTCATCCTATGTTTGATCTTTAAAGTCGAGGGCATCTTCTATGGTTAGTGGTGATATAATGTTTTCTATGAGATATGATATAGGTTGTCTCTTTTCTTTTTTTTTATTGTTAGGCTTGGCTAGGCTGGAGGGTATAAAGCTAAGTTCTTGACATCACTCCCTCTAGTTATATTCATGTTGCCTTGTTGGCAACCAATATAGGCATCAGCAATTGCCAGCCAAGGTCTACCTAAGATCAAAGGGTGTCCATCTAGCCGGTTTTTGAGGTTGATAATCAGGAAGTCAGCAGGATATTCCCAGGATTCTACAGATACCATTACATCATGTAGTGTGCCTTCTGGCTTGACTACTGATCGGTCAGCTAGTTCCAATAAGCTTGTTGTTGGATCTAATGATGTAATGCCAAGTTTTTGACAAGTGGTGGTTGTTAGGATATTAATTACAGCTCCCAAATCAACTAAGGAATTTTGAAATGATTTTCCATTGATTTGCACCGTAACTATAGGATTTCCTGGGTCCTCATACTTTACAGGTGCTTCCATTCCTGATAGTAAGTCAGATAGAGTGTTGACTACTTGGACAGTTGGATTAGTTGTTGTTCTCCTCTTTGGCTTCTTTATACATATTTCTTTGATGGTTTTTGCATAAATGGGAATGTCTTGGATAGCTTGGAGGAGTGGGATTTTTATACACAAATTTTTCAGTTCTCCCAGAAGATCAAAATCAGGATGTTCTATTGGACGAGGTATGATTAATAGTTCTGGGAATGGTGGAGAAGAGGTGGTTGCTTGTTCATGAGTTTGTTGTATAACCACATTCTCCTTTTGGAGTGTGTGTTCTAAAGGTAACGGATTTTCAAATTGAACATTTTTGTCTCCCTCTGACTCTATTATGCACCCAAACCTTAGTTGAAGGTCATTGCACTCCCTTAACTCGGTTTCTAGTTCTGGTGCTTCGATTATTTGAACAGATTGAACCAGTTTATTATTAGGGTTTGGGTTGGGTTGGGCTGGGAGTTGTGGTCTTAAGTTGGTCTGGGGATTTTTTTGCAATGTATATGGTGCTGGCAGTGTAGGTGGAGAGAGAGGAATTGTTCCATCTAGTTTATTAATAGATCTTTGCCAATTCGACTGCCAGGTCTAACTCTGCGAGGTGGAGGGGGACCATTGTGTTGGATATGTATTATTTTTCCAAAATGGTGAACAGTAAGGAAAATTTAGCCAATTGGTTTAATTTGTTTGATTTGGCCATGGTGGTGTAGGAAATGGCTGTTGTGGCCAACTGGGAAAGGGTGGCTGATTTTTCCACATTCCATTATATTGCTGAGCATTATACTGAGGAGACTGAAAAGAAGAGGATGGATCAATGGGCATACCTGTTTGTCGTGGTTGCCATTGACGGTGCTGATTGAGTAGATATACCATTTCTGTTTCTTCTTCCACTTCTTTGTAAAATTCTTTCAATCCTGGGAGTGAGGTGAAACTTTCTGTAGAGTGATCTTTCGTGCAGATGGCACGGACTTGGACTATATCCAACGGACACTCTTTATGGCTATGTTTCTTTCTACATCTAGGGCAGAATATTGCTAAATTTTGTTCTGCTTCTGCTTGCTTTTGTTTAGCTTGCATGATATCAAGATGTGTTGTCAGAGTCCCTAGAATATCAGTTTTGAAATATTCTAGTAGATTGCCAATTTCTGTGCGGGTTATACCTCCACTGGAGGTCTTGCTATCCCTTGTGGTCATGTCACGTTCTACTGGTTTTAGTCTCGTGCTGCCTCTTGAAATCCTGATACATAAATTAATAATGTCAGCAAAATTTTCCTGATATATATCACCTTTGCCCATGATGTTTAATGTTTCCACCCATTTTTCCTTCATCCCTTTAATTAATGTAGTTTTTAACACATTATCAGGTAAGGGTAAATATGCATAGGGTGATATTTGGAGGTTGTATTGAAATAGTTCGACATATTCCTCGAGTGTTTCATAAGGTTTTGTTGTCATCTGAAATATTTCATCTTTTAATTCCCTGGACCTACAATAATCCTGATATTTCTTTAGAAACGCAGCTTTCATCTAATCCCAGTCATTTATAACACCTAGACCTAACCCCATAAACCATCGTAGAGCTGCTCCTTTTAATGTGGAAGGAAATAATTTTAACTTTTGGGGATCGATGGTATAGTCATACCCTCTGCATAATACATCGAATTCAAACAGAAATGCATCTGGATCTTCCAATGTTAAGCCATGAAATGTAGGAATATGTTGAAGAGGAATGGCCTTCATAGGTGCATTAATTGTAGTGTCCACAATGGGATATTGTAGTGTGGAAGTTTGTTGAGGTGGTTGCTGGTTGTGGGCCATTTGATCAAATATGTGCTAATATCCTTCTGGGATTTCTAGGGAATTATTCTTAGGCTGAATAGAAGGAGTAGGAATGACCTTGATAGCACTTCCTTGGTCTGGAATAATGAGTGTTCCTTGCTGACCTACTATCTGAGGAGATTCAGGTCCTTTAGCCTTGTTTTGAATGATGTTAACAACACTTCCCTTATCTAGGCTGCTCACTGTTTGGATTACTTTAAGAGGAGATTTTGGTTCTTCTGTTTCCCCTGTTTCTCGTCCTCCTTCACAGAGATTACTAGAGTTCCCTTCTTGCGGAGAAATTAGGCGAGAATTCTCAATTTCTTGGGAATATTTCTCGATTTCTTATGTTTGGCTATGCACCTCAGCAAAGGTTACATATGGTGACTCTGTGGCCTGAAGGGAGCTAGTAGGTTGTCTAGAAGTAACTTTTCTAGGTCCTACAGATGGCTCAGATTCAGATGTCTTAAGGATTTCATCGATGAAAGTTGTTCGCCCAAAGGTCACCGGTCCCTTAGGCTTTTTGGGTTTAGGAGGAATTTTGTTCTGTTTAGATTTTCTAGTCATTAAAAAAAGCACAAGAATTCATTCCTACCTAAAACTTTCACTCAATTCTGCTGTGAAGCGGGCCGATGAACGAGCATGTTCCTCGCTCGATACGTAGGTTCTTACCTTTCGTTTTTAATACCCATTTCTTCTCTAGCAGATAAAATCAAATGTACATTACTCTTTCCTAAATCTATGTATAGTTCCTAGGAAACGGTGCCAAAATGTTGAGGTATAAATGTTGGCAATATGATGCAGAGAGTTGTCCTTGATGGCAACCCACTGAATGAAGATGAAGACTTGAGACTGATGACATGTGTTGTCCTTGATGGAAAACCACCTGATGAAGTTTGTCTTGACCTGATGGACTTGGTAAATGATGTAAATCTGATATGAAGTGATGTTTGTTAGCAATATGATGCTGAGTGTTGTCCTTGAATGGCAAGATGATGGCAACTTACTTAATGAAGTTGTGCTTGATAGAACATGTCTTGATGAACTAAATCTGATGTATCTACAGTGAGTACAGAAGGCAATGAAGAAAGGAATTCAGCATGTGATAGATCTATGATAAAAAGAGTATGTCTCTAGGAATACGCGGATTTTCCTCGGGGAAGTCGCGTATGCACGCGGGAAAGAATGTTCCAAGTCGCGTATGGGCAAAAGCGCTCATAAAGTGCAAAACCAGGGGTAACCACCATGGTATTGACCCATTGTATTGGGTAATGATTCGTCTAATTGACCCCGTCCAAGAATACCATCGGAAGTAATGTGGTTTTGGCTCATGGTATTGAAAAGGGTAAACCTATATAAAGAGAAGAAATTCATTGTGCAAATCATGAGTGTGGGTGCAAGATGTCTGAGCTTGAATGAATACTTCTCTCTGAAGTATATCTGAATGGAAAGGGTTACAGTTGAATGAAATATCTGAATGTATGATGCACCGATGAAGGAGTGATGAAGAAGGGGATCTAGATCTGAAATGTACTTGTCTCTGCTAGATCTGTTGATGGAATGATTAGATCTGAGATGAGGTGAACATCTGTCTGAAGTAAAAGGGTAATTCTGAACTGAATCTTTGATCTGAAGAAGTATGCTGCTCTATAATGGTTGAAGATCTATACGCTAGTTCGCCACGGAGGAAGCGCGTATATACGCGGCTTCGCTGAAGAGAAAGCGCGTATGCGCAATGAAATGATACGTTGGTTTATGTGAATGGAAGCGCGTATATACGCGACATCAGCGAAAGGAAAGCGCGTATGCAAACTAGGGTTTGCTAAAGTCTGTGGTAAGAAATGTCTGATCTGTTCTGCTGGTTTACTGATATCTGTCAGTGAGTTATATGTATCTATTTCATGGTTGACTGTGCTTAATTGTGTGGAGTGGGTCCAGTCTGAAAATATGATGAAACGTGGCCTGCAAGTTGTGTCCTAAAGGAAGCTTTGGATCCAGTGTGAAAATTGATGAAACGTGGTCCATAGAGGTGCTGAGGGTTGTAGCCTTCAGTCAGGGGGTCGTAGCTCCCTTCCAGGTGAGGCTGGTAAACAAGATCGGGGGGTCGTAGCTCCCTTCCAGGAGAGGCTGGTAAACGAGTCAGGGGGTTGGAGCTCCCTTCCAGGAGAGGCTGGTAAACGAGCGGAGGTGGGTGCCTGCGTGCTGGTAGGAGTCTGCACCAGCACATATGTTGTAAGATGTTTTTCTCTATAATAAAATATTGAAGGCTGAGCAACTGCAGCGGTGGTTTTCTCCCGACTTGGGTTTCCACCTAAAATTCTGGTGTTCATGTGTGATGCTTTGTGTGATGGTTTACTCTGTTCTTACTGCACGTGTTTACTATTTATTAATCATCTAATGATTGAATGATGGAATGATTGAAGTGAAGAACTAATGACATAATTAGATATCTGTGTATACGCGAGTTTGATAAAGGGTATCCGCGTATATACGCGAGTATGTTTGAGGAAAGTAGCGTATGTGTTTTAGAAGCAAGAAAAAGTAAAAGTATTGTATATGCTATAAATACTGATTCACCCCCCCTCTCAGTATTTTTCCCAACAATTGGTATCAGAGACGGTCCTTGTGCAGAAGCTTGATCGCTTAAAGGAGATCCGTCGCAATGGGAAGTCAAGAAGGACTAATCTCTATAAAGCCACCTCTATTCAATGGAAGCAATCTGATATTCTGGAAGGTACCAACGAAAGCTTATCTGCAAAATCTTGGTGCAAAAGTATGGGCAATCTTGAAAGGATGTGAACAAGAATTTAGAGAAGAAAAAGATACTTTTGTGGATGCTCTAGAAGACAATAATCTTCGTGAAGAAAACAATCAACTCAAAGTAAGCCTAGAAGAAAAGAACATAATCATAGAGACTCAAGAAAATCAGCTTGATTCAAAAGAAAAACGCATTGAGGAATTGGAGTGTGAAGTAGTAAATCTAAGAAAAGATAATGAGAAAGTGAAATCTCTCAATCTTAGATTTGCTAAAGGTTCAGAAACCTTAGATGATATTATCAAGGTACAACAGTCTCCTCTTATAAAAACAGGTCTTGGATATACTGGGGAATCTTCCTAGACTTCAGCACCAAATTTTCTAAAAGTAGCCACAGCTGGTTCACTACATTCAGCCACTCAGCAAGGGAACAAAGGATCTTCACAGGTGGAGCATGATCATCTCAATTCAAGGAACACTAACAGGGAAATCTTTCAAAGAAGCTACAACCAACAGGTAAATTCTAATAGAAGATTTCATGATCACAGAAATTTCTACTTCAATGGACAATGTTTCTCATGTCACAATTTTGGTCATAAAGCTGTTCAATGTGTTGCATATAAAACCATCATGACAAGAGAAGCAAGAACGAAAGGGATGAATATTGAATCAAAGAAGAACACCTATAACAACTTTTCTCCTCTTCAAAACGAAGTTGAATGTACTTATTGCAATAACTTTGGTCATGAAGAATCTGAATGCAGGAGCAAGGTCCAGTCAAAAGAACATGTTCCCTCAAGCTCTAAAGTATGGAAAAAGAAAGAAATACAGGTTGAAAATTGTGGGATAGCATTATTTGCAGAAGGTGAAGAAAATCAATGGTACATTGATAGTGGGTGCTCAAGACACATGACAGGTGACAAAAGCAAACTTCATACTTATAATGCTCTAGAAAAGAAAAAGAAAGTTACATTTGGAAATGATACTCCTGCTGTGATTAAAGGAAAAGGGTCAGTATTTCTAAAAGAAAAAGTGAAGGCTAAAGATGTCATGTATGTGGATGGATTAAGGCATAACCTGTTAAGTGTTAGTCAAATGTGTGATCAAGGAACATAAGTGGTCTTTAGTTCAAAAGAATGTGTGGTTCGTGATCTTGATACAGGTAAAATCATTATAAAAGGAAAAAGAAATCCAAGCAACCTGTATGTACTAAACGACATAGATCAATGTTACTTGAGCAAGTCTTCAAAAAATTGGCTATGGCATAGAAGGCTGGGGCATCTGAGTTTCTCTCAAATCAACAAAGCAAGCAGACTTCAAGCTGTTCGCGATCTTCCCAATATTAATCTACCAGAAAGTATCATATGCAAATCTTGTCAATTCGGTAAGCAGACTAGAGTACGATTTAATGCCAAAGAAGGATCATCAAGTAAGCCTCTTGAACTCATTCATACTGACATATGTGGACCTGTGAGGAAAAAGACACCACGTGGGGAAGAATATTATATCTTATTTATTGATGATTACTCTAGAATGTGTTGGATCGGGTTCATTAAACACAAAGATGAAGCATTTGAAAAATTTCTGAGCTTCAAAGCACTGGCTGAAAATGAATTGCATCTAAAAATCAAGTGTCTTAGATCTGATAGAGGAGGAGAATATACATCAAATGAATTCCTTGAATTTTGTGAACAACATGGCATAAAAATACAATTCGCTATAGCTGGCACTCCACAACAAAATGGCGTAGTAGAAAGAATGAATAGAACAATTCAACAAATGGCTAGAGCTATGATTGATGATTCTGGAACACCTCACACTTTCTGGGGAGAAGCAACACATACAGCAGCAAACATTCTCAACAAAGCACATGTTTGGGTAAACAGTGATAAAACTCCATATGAACTCTGGTATGGTAGATCTCCCTCCGTAAAGCATTTTAGAGTTTTTGGAAGCAAATGCTTTATCAAAAATAATGATGAAAAGCTTGGCAAGTTTGAACCTAGATCAGATAAAGGAATTTTTCTTGGTTACTCATCTTCAAGCAAAGCATACAAATGTTATAATGATAGGCTTCAAAAGATTGTTGAATGTATTGATGTTGTTATTGATGAGTCTCCTGCAGCCCCTAAAGAAGAAAAACAAACAACAAAAGAAGATGATGATGACTTATGGCCTTCTACATCAAATATAAATGATATAGACAGTGGATCCAATGAAGAACCTGAAAATGATCTATCTGAAAAAGCTCCATCCAGATATGTACAAAAGAATCATCCTGAATCTCAAATTTTGGGAGACAAGGAATCAAGTGTATGAACAAGGAGAACACTTATGGGATCTACTAGTCATCTGGCACTTCTATCCACAATTGAACCACACAATGTCAATCAAGCTAGAAAAGATGAATGTTGGAACCAAGCCATGAATGAAGAGCTTGATCAAATTGAAAAGAATGACACTTGGGATTTGGTACCAAGACCACATGATAAAAATGTCATTGGAACTAAATGGATTTTTAAGAACAAGTTAAATGAGAATGGGGAGGTTGTAAGAAACAAAGCTAGATTGGTTTGCAAAGGGTATACTCAACAAGAAGGTATAGACTTTGAAGAAACTTTTGCTCCTGTAGCTAGACTTGAAGCCATAAGAATGTTTCTTTCCTTTTCAAGTCATCAACAAATCAAAGTTTATCAAATGGATGTTAAATCTGCCTTTCTTAATGGTGATCTAGAAGAAGAAGTATATATAGAACAACCGGAAGGATTCATTTTGGGAAATGATGAAAATCTTGTTTGTAGACTTAAAAAGGCTCTATATGGTCTCAAACAAGCTCCAAGGGCATGGTATTATCGTCTTGACAAATATCTTCATCAAAAAGGTTTTTCAAAGGGGTCTGCTGATAGCAACTTATACACAAAAGTTGAAAATGATAAACTATTGATTGTAGTTGTATATGTTGATGATATCATTTTTGGGAGTAACGAAGAATCTATGAGTCAAAAATTTTCTTTTGTCATGCAGCAAGAATTTGAAATGTCTTTACTTGGGGAACTAACATTCTTTCTTGGCTTGCAAGTGCATCAATCTGCAGATGGTATATTTCTATCACAAGCAAAATAGCTTAAGCAAATTCTGAAGAAGTATGGCATGGAAGAATGCAAACTTGTAAGTACACCAATGATAACCGGATGCAGTCTCAGTTCTAATGATGATTCTCCCACTGTGAATCAACCAGAATACAGATCGATGATTGGAAGTCTACTTTATCTCACTGGGACCAGACCAGACATTATGCATGCGGTTGGGATTGTTGGACGATTCCAAGCTAATCCAAAAGAGTCTCACCTTCAGGCTGTCAAAAGGATATTCAAATATCTACAAGGAACTCAAGACTTTGGTCTATGGTATCCAAAGGATGCTGATCTTACTCTTCATGCTTACACTGATGCAGATTGGGCTGGAAGTGTTGATGATCGGAAAAGAACTAGTGGTGGTGCATTCTATATGGGACCCCGGTTAGTATCTTGGTTCAGCAAGAAGCAAAATTCTATTGCCTTATCTACAGCAGAAGCAGAATATGTGGCTGTCGCATCTTGTTGCACTCAACTCCTTTGGATGATGAAAACCTTACAAGATTTTCAAATCAAATGTACACCTCCTGTTCCCATTAAGTGTGACAATACAAGTGCCATCAGTATTTCAAAGAATCCTGTTATGCATTCGAAGACCAAGCACATTCCCATCAAGTATCACTTCTTATGTGAACAAGTGCTTGAGCAAAAGGTGAAGTTGGAGTATGTTCCCTCCAAAGAACAAGTTGTTGATATCTTTACCAAACCTCTGCCCAGGGAAGCGTTCGAGTATCTAAGACAGAAGCTGGGAGTGTTCTCTGCCAGTCAAAAGAACAAATATGCATAAATTTAGAAGATGGTATTGGATACGCGGGTTTCCTGAAACACAGTCGCGTATATACGCGAGTTAATTCACAGAAAACCGTGTATGTCTGATTGCTGACAAATTTCTGCTTGGAGTCAACTCTTCAGCATAGCTGCAGTGCTGTTTGGTATCTCTGATACTGTTTGGTATCTCTGGTGGTGTTCCAATTCTCATAATTCTATTTCTAATGTTTTGATAAAGATGCCTTGATGATTTGTTGGTGAAAGTGTTCAAGATGCACAAACTAAGGGGGAGCCTTAGTCATATGGAAAGGTTGCTTGGATGCACAGATTCAGGGGGAGCATTAGCGTTGCTGAGTATAATGCATGGTTGGCATTATGATGGTTCTGAAATATGTTCTCTTTCTTGAGGACTTTCTGGTGTTGATTATGAAAAGTCATATTTGTAACTTGGTGAAAAGGTCTTGTTGAGACCCATGATGTAAAAATTGTAATATTCAGTCATGTAAGGACTTGTCATTTTTGTAAACCCACTTGGTTGGGTAGCTGAGTCGAATTTTGTAAACCCACTTGGTTGGGTACTTGAGTCTTATATGTAAATCCACTTGGTTGGATATTTGAGTCTCATATGTAAATCCACTTGGTTGGATATTTGATGTAAGTATGAGTCTTTGGTGATAGGAAGTTCATAGAGTCATGTACTTCATTGGAAAATATGTTTAGCATGAACTCGAGGAGCTTGGTCACTTCGGTATATATATCGAGATCTGCTGATGCTTCTTCCACATATGGAGAAAATGGGGAGAGTATGTTGGTTTTGATCCACCCTTTGCCCTTGATGTCAAAGGGGGAGAATGACATGGTGTTTGAATGAAGAAAAAGAATGATGTCAAAAATGGAGAGAGTGACATGGTGTCATTGTATTCTTAATGTACCTATCTGTTGTGGTAACCAAACACCATCGTGGTTGCCATCAAGTCCAAAGGGGGAGATTGTTGGCAATATGATGCGAAGTGTTGTCCTTGATGGCAACCCCCCCCGAATGAAGATGAAGACATCTCATTGTTGACATGTGTTTCCTTGATGGCAATCCACACGATGAAGTTATTTCTTGACTTGATG
Organism: Pinus albicaulis; assembly: GCA_034641835.2. Classification (NCBI taxonomy): domain Eukaryota; kingdom Viridiplantae; phylum Streptophyta; class Pinopsida; order Pinales; family Pinaceae; genus Pinus; species Pinus albicaulis. Next base: position 38,762 of record JAXQQM020061182.1, read on the forward strand.
GACTTGGTAAATGATGTAAATCTGATATGAAATGATGTTTGCTAGATGTTTAGTGTTGTCCTTGATGGCAACCCACTGAATGAAGATGAAGTTGTGCTTGATAGAATATGTTCTTGATGAAGTAAATCTGATGTATCTACAGGGTGTACAGAAGGCAATGAAGAAAGGAATTCAACATGTGCTAAATCTTGATGAAAAGAGTATGTCTCTAGGAATACGCGGATTTGCCTAGGGGAAGTCGCGTATGCATGCGGTAATCAACGTGCCAAGTCACGTATGGGAAAAAGCGCTCTTAAAGTGCAAAACCAGGGGTAACCACCATGGTATTGACCCATTGTATTGGGTAATGATTCGTTTAAATGACCCCGTCCAGGAATACCATCGAAAGTAATGTGGTTTTGGCTCATGGTATTGAAAAAGGGTAAACCTATATAAGGAGAAGAAATTCATTGTGAAAACAATGAGCGTGGGTGCAAGATGTCTGAGCTTGAATGAATAATTCTCTCTGGAGTATATCTGAATGGAAAGGGTTACAATTGAATGAAAGATCTGAATGTATGATGCACCGATGAAGGAGTGATGAAGAAGGGATCTAGATCTGAACTGCACTTGTATTTGCTAGATCTGTTTATGGAGTGATTAGATCTGAGATGAGGTGAACATCTGTCTGAAGTAAAAGGGTAAATCTGAACTGAACATCTGATCTGAATAAGTATGCTGCTCTATAATAATTGAAGATCTATACGCTAGTTCGCCACAGAGGAAGCGCATATATATGCAGCTTCGCTGAAGAAAAAGCGCGTATGCGCAATGAAATATGTACAGAGATATACGCTGGCTTATGTGAACGGAAGCGCGTATATACGCGACATTAGTGAAAGGAAAGTGTGTATGCAAACTAGGGTTTGCTGAAGTCTGTGGTAAGAAATGTCGATGCGATACCAACTGGTTCTTGCAGTATACGTGATGATTTATATCATATCTGTTTCATGTTTGGTGTGCTTAATTGTATGGAGTAGGTCGATCGAAAATATGATGAACGTAGCTGCAAGTGGTGTCCTAAAGGCTTTGGATCCAGGTGTGAAAATTGATGAAACGTGGTCCATAGAGTGCTGAGGGTTGTGCCTTCGATCGAAGTGTAGCTCCCTTCCAGGTGAGGCTGGTAAACGAGATCGGGGGTCGTAGCTCCCTTCCAGGAGAGGCTGGTAAACGAGTCAGGGGGTTGGAGCTCCCTTCCAGGAGAGGCTGGTAAACGAGCGCAGGTGGGTGCCTGCGTGCTGGTAGAGTCTGCACCAGCACATATGTTGTAAGATGTTTTCTCTATAATAAAATATTGAAGGCTGAGCAACTGCAGCAATGGTTTTCTCCCGACTTGGGTTTCCACCTAAAAATCCTGGTGTTCTTATTGATGCTTTGTGTGATGGTTTATTCTGTTCTTACTGCACATGTTTATTGTTTATAGAACATCTAATGATTGAATGATGGAATGATATAAGTGAAGAACTAATGGCATAATTAGATCTCTGTGTATACGCGAGTTTTATGAAGGATATCCGCGTGTATACGCTAGTTGGCTTCAAAAAAGTAGCGTATGGGTTTTAGAGCATGAAAAAGTAAAAAGTTTTAGTTTACCCTAAATACTGATTCACCCCCCCCCACCCCCCCTCTCAGTATTTTTCCCATAGTTGGCTTCAGCAAAGTAGTTTTAGTTGGTATCCAACTTTGACGTTGGCTGAAGAATAGATTTCTCAGCTGCTAGATCTGAATGCACCATCGAATTCATGGTGTCGAATGGCATGAAATCGACTGTACACACCCTGAAATCTGACACCGTCATTCCAATCTGGAAAATGAATTAAAAATCGAGACCTCTATTGTAGAAACTAACATCATCATCAGATTCTTGTCTCTGAGAGGTATAAAATCCATATAAATGTTTTCCAATTTGGACATCGGACAATTATGGCCCCTCTAAAAATTTGGCTCAGATCATGGTTCCGCTGCCTCCTTGAATGGGTCAGGGTTCCACCTGCATAAAAATATAACTCTGCCTGTAACTCCGTGCTCCTCCTCCCTCTGTTGGGTGCACTATGGAAAATGAGGTTTTAAATAACATGGATGACAGATTTTACAAAGTTGAGCCTGTTGGGCTGTTGGTATCTACCTGAATTCATTGGGCAGAGGTTCCCAGGTTGAAACCCTCTGCCCACATTTTAACTTGGTGTGTTTTAAATTAACATAACTGCACATGTGTTTAAACATAAGTTTTTTGGTTTTAAATGGCACGTTTTTTTTTTTTTTATAATCGTATATGGTTTGGTTTGGAAATATTATATGTCATATATTTGAAGTTTGTTGCATTTAATTTTGGTTTGAGTTTGATTTGGGGGACCACCCGCTCAGAGACCGGCCATGTGGGGCGGGCGGGTTCAACCCCCGCTAGTCCCATGTTAACGCCACCTCTGGCAATATTGCAACATATATTTTGGTCAGTTTTTTAAAGGTTTCGAGTGGACGGTGCCCACTTTGTTTTATAATACGCCATCTGATGGTACCATGGGCAAGGGATGCGGTGGGGGTCATAGCCTATTGGTCCATAATTATAACATGTGTATGATGTGGCCGATGGGGGGCTGGTGGGGGGGAAATTAACGAGGCCATAATTTCACCCATTTCTGGGAGCTGGGTTCCCTGCCAGTTGATAGTAAATTTGTGGGATAGTTAAACTTGGACCACTACCCAACTTTGACCAAACATTTCTCACTCTAACTTCTCCATACGAGATCATATTGGAGATCTATTTGAACTGTTGGAATTAGGATGACAAGTACTTCAATCGGAACCTAGTTCGAGAGAAATCCGAAAATTTCAAATTTTGACCTATCAGTAGCCCTCTTGGTCCCCCGGGGCACCTAGATCACTAATTCATGAGGTAAGAAGAGAAACTAATGGAAATAATGAGTTAAAAAAAAAATGGAAGGAAGGAGCCAATACTACGAAGTTGGATCATACGAACTCAAATGCTGGAATATCAACTCTAATGATAATATCCCTGAAGTGGGCATACCCATGCTTAGTCATAAAGAGATAATGAACATGGCTACCAAACATATTGTTGGGTGTGTGTTATATTCTTTCCATGAATAGTCACATGCATGAGGGGGTGGGGGGGAAAAATCTTGTACATGTTCGTTGTGTCAGGCATAGCGGGGCGGTCACTAGGGGGGTGATAACCCCCCCATCCAATGCTTTACAGGTGGTGGGGGGGCGAAATATTGTACATGTCCGTTGCGCCAGGCATAGTGGGGGGGTCACTAGGGGGGCGATAGGCCCCCTTATCGAATGCTTTACAGGGGGTGGGTAGCCCCAAAAAATATTTTGGTACCCTTTTTAGGTGGGCGGACCCACCTCTGTTTTTGTGCATGGGTTTTCACATGGTTTTTGGGCATGATGGTTTTTGGCCCCTAGATTTTCGTTGATCTGGTCAAGGGAACTACAATTATGTTCTAATCCAGTGTTAATGGATTGGGGTTTATGAATTCTTTGGCATGTATATATATTTGTTGTAACACTAAAAGGAATATAATGAAAGATCAATATGGTAGTCCCGATTTGGGATCGAGGGAAAATTCTTTGTGTATATATGTTTTATGTTTTATGCTCTTGCTATTGTTTATTTTCTGTTTTTTAAGAATTAATTTGTAGATAATTTATGTACAAGGTTAAAACCTACACACACACTGTGAATTAGTGACATGAAATGATAAGACATGTCCAAAAAAAATACAGAATGGATCCATGTGACATATAAAAAAAATCATAGCCATCAACAAATATAGTGTGGATATATGTCACAATATAAATAAGTAGGACTATGGACACATAACAGACATGAGGTGCCTGAGAGTATTCCTCAAAGTATATAAATGATTACATAACTCCAATGAAAATTTGGAAGCGTGCCATATAAAAGTGAAATTTTCTTAACCCAAGGTCTTTGACATAACCCTGATGGTATGAATCTACTACATGTGAATAAGTGTGTTGATGTCAAGCATGGTAGAAACTATTTGATTACCGGTCAATGATTTTTATTGTTTATTGATGTGAGGGGACCCACCAATGACTAAAATAGACCCTGAAGTACCTATTACAATCCACTAAGTGTGAATAGATGAGTTGAAGTCAAAGAAACAAATACTTGAATGCTTAGGATCCAATGATATAAATCCATTGTCGATCGCAAGGAAGCTTACCACTGAGGTTTGTAAGCTCCAAGGTACTACTAGTTCCTAGATCAAGCTCCTGGATATTGGGTTGAAGTCAACAAGAGAAGATCCTTCGAAGGATTACCTTCATGTATCCCCCATCAATCGATGTAGAAAAAACCAAGATGATGTAGTGAATGGATGACGTCATGAAGTGATGAAGTACAACTGACACAGGGATGCCCATCTCAAAAAGGTAAACATGAAACTGTAGATGGCTGACATAGGTTGAGACTTCCCTTGAACATGTAATGACACGACACAAGAGTTAATTGGTAGCATTACTAATGAGAACCGTGTGATATCATGCAAAAACATAGGAAGCATTGAAGCATGCTCCATAGAGACTCGAAGTATAACCAGTGAGAGGAGTAGAAAAAATCATATGTATGGTATGACTCCTAGACAATCTTAAACCCATCTGTAAAATAATTATGGAAACAAGTGTCATGTTCAAAGGCAATGCGACTCGCATTTCCATTTTGATGACTAACAAAAATAAATGTCCCCTTTTCTCTTTTTTAGTCTTCTTCATGGTTTAATGAGCATGAAAGAGAAGAAAAGTATGCTCAATAGTTCCTTTTTCATAGAGTTTAATAAGTCCAAAAAAGAGATAAAATTACACTCATACCATTCTCATGGTCTAACAAGCTTTGAGAATGGAAAAGAGATTTCTCAACAACTTTGAGTTTACTTAATGAGGAGGAAAAGATAGAAAGAACTAAACATTTTCATGTAGGTTTTACGAGCATAAAAATATGGAAAAAGAAACTCAGGATTTTCATAAGTTCAATGAGTCATGAAAAGGGGACCAAAATGAACTCGGCATTTTCATTGATTAACGAGGATGAAAACAATGCAAAAACGAGCTATATACCATACATGGTTTAATGAGCATAAGAACGACACTAAGGAATCTCATCCTAGAGGAACACATGGTATAAAAGGTATCATCTAGTTCTGGTATGATGGAACCACACAAATCATAAGAAGGTAGATTCCTCCAAGAAAGGGTAAAGGACTAAGTGAAAGTGGATGAAAGGCTAAGCAGATGATGATGATGAAATGAGAAAACCAAGGTTCATCATGAAAAATTAGGCTGAAAAAATTCAACAATCAGAAGGGATAAAATGTGGAATCCTCCTAGAGTAAAGTCAAAAAATGATGAAGAAGAGAATAATGTGGCTCATGTTGTAAGTCATGGCAGACTAGAGGGAGGGATTCCAAGAAGAAGATAAATGATGCATGGATACCAATATGATAAAGAGGTGATAATATAGGGAATCCATGTATGGGTAGGCTCGACTACTATTGTGAAGCCAGCTCCAAAAAGAGAAGAAAAGAGATATCAAAACCTTAGAAATAATCCACTTAGAGGGGTCAACCTCCAATACATTACATGAATGAACAATTCTTGGATGATACAAATTAAAAAACATCCTTTCTATATATATGAGTCCATGGGGCCACAATGTAATCCTAGCCAACCTAACAATAATAATTTAAGGGCACAATAATAACAATATGGAGGTTACATGGGTACAATAATAACAATAAGGGGGTTACACTAACAACAATAAGGGACTATACTAGTAATATAGGGACCTAACATGCCCCTCTCCTTCAAAAAAGTGTTGTCCTCAACGCTTGAGTAGCTTTGGGTGCTTTTGTATAAAATTCTCATCCTCCCATGTAGAATCTTTAGTGGGTAAGTTCTTCCACTTGATGAGATACTCTGGAATTGATCGATTCCGTAGTTGTCAAGTTCTTGTTTTTGTGACTGCTTTAGGTTCCAATATGATTTTTCCTTCCTCATCAAGTTCTGGAAATATTGTTTGAACTGGAATATTTTCACCTATAACCTATAACCTTCATAGTATGGTGATTTTTCACCTATAACCTATAACCTTCAGAGTATGGTGATTTTTCACCTATAAGTTATAGGTGAATTTTCACCTATAACCTTCTTTAAGCATGAAACATGGAAAATTGGATGCACTCGTGAAGAATCAAGAAGCTCCAATTTGTATGCCATAGTACCAATCTTTTGCAACACCTTGTAAGGACCATAGTACTTTGGTGATAATTTATTATCCTTCTTAGCTTGCTTGAGGGACATTTGTTTGTATGGTTGTATCCATAAAAATACCCAATCTCCTACATCAAAACTTCTCTCGCTGCGATGTTGATCTGTCTATTGTTTCATTCGATTTTGTGCCAAATTCAGGTTATCCTTTAAGAGTTGGAGAACTTCTTCCTGATGCTCGATGTGATCTTCCACTGCTTGAACCTTCGAATTTTCCCTTAAAGATGATGTGATGGATGTTGGATGATATCCATAAAGTGCCATAAATGGGGTCATTTTTGCTGCAGTATGGAAGGAAGTGTTATACCACCATTCAGCAAGAGGTAACCACTTGACCCATTGTGTTTGTTTATCAGATACAAAACAACGAAAATATCCTTCCAAACATTTATTTACTATCTCAGTTTGACCATCAGATTGAGGATGATAAGATGAGCTATGAGCTAATTGAGTACCCAAACAAGAAAATAACTACGTCCAAAAATTTCCAGTAAAAATGGGATCTCTGTCGCTCACAATAACCCTTGGGCTTCCATGTAGCTTTTGAATTCTATCCATAAATGTAGTAGCAACTGTACTTGCTTTAAATGGATGGGATAATGCACAAAAGTGTGCATACTTGGTAAGTCTATCAACTACCACCATGATGACACTCTTTCCTTCGGACTTAGGTAAACCTGTGATAAAATCCATTGAAATCTCCTCCCAACATTGACTTGGAATGGATAAAGGTTGTAGAAGACCCAGGGTCTTAATTGTCTCAACTTTATTCTGCTAGCAAACCAAACATTCCACCAAAAAATTTTGAATATCGGATTTAAGGCCATCCCAAAAAAATTCTTTCTTCACCCTGTGGTAAGTTTTTAAAAATCCTGAGTGTCCTCCTAAAGGAGAAGTGTGCAATTCCAAAAGAATCTTTTGTTTTAGTTGGGAATTATTACAAATATATAAACGATCTTTGTACCATAAGGAATCATTTTTCCAACTAAATGTATCAGATGTACTAGGATCTTGCTGCAACTTTTGAATGAGTGTCCATACATCTTTGTCCTTCTTCCATTCATCTCTTGCTTCGGTTATCCAATCTGGTTGGATAATAGAAATGGCACAAAACAATTCTTCCACCTCTTCATTCTTTCTTGAGAGTGCATCTGCAACAACATTAAGCTTCCCTTTTTTGTAGATTATTTCAAAGTCATAACCCAACATCTTTGTGACCCATTTTGCTGCTCTTCTGATGATAGTCTTTGTTCCAAAAAGTGTTTAAGACTATCATGATCAGTTTTTACCTTGAAGTGTCTTCCCATTAGGTAAGTTCGCCATTTCTTTAGTGCATG
>JAXQQM020063938.1:0-57923 GCA_034641835.2 Pinus albicaulis
AATGCACGCTACATAAAAATGATTTTATTAAAAACTACATTAACGTCTGATATCACGCGCGCATTCGCCCTCAGCTCCTGCAGAACAACATTTTCCCTCAGCATTCGCCCTCAGATCTTGCAGAACAGCATTCACCCTCAACTCTTGCAGAAAAGCATTCGCCCTCAGCATTTTCCCTCAGCTCTTGCAGAATAGCATTCGCCCTCAGCATTTGCTCTCGTCGCTTGTAAAATGGTAAGTTATTACTGCAGGCCCTTCCTCCTATAGTAGGGTTGACTCTATTTGGGTTTTTTTGGTCAATTCCATTGGATTGTGTTAGGCTATAGGGTTCTATCTAGATGTCTTCCAATGTTCTTTCGGATGAGTTTCAAAGAGGATGTGTAAGATGTGTTTATGCTTGCATGAATTTGACTCCACCAGTTTCATGAAGTTTAAGCTATGGATTTTAGTTCAAAAAACTCATCCATCTCAACACCCAGTAACGAATTTCCCTTGGTCTGATCTATATTGAAGGTGAAGTGCAAAGTGGTAGAGAATGGGAGATCGAAAGTCATCAACTTTATCACAAGGGTAGTACTCCAGGTCGAAAGTGATGAGCTTTTGTTCTCCAGATTTGGGGATTTTCTGATATTTGGGGATTTTCTGATGACATACTAAAGGTCACATCCATACAACCATATCAAGGTCAATGTTGAGATCATTCTCATATAGATATAGGTCACAGATATATAGGGTTAAAATCATCATCACTATCCATGGAAACCGAATGGTTACAAAATCTTTGATTGTGGTTGGCTCATTTATAATTATTTACCATTTACAGTAGAGCACAAAAACACTAAATATGGCCCGAGCAGAGCCTTTACAACAGGCAATGGAATTGCAGCAGCTTCATTAATAACCAATAGCTCCACTTGAGAAAACTTTTCATAATATTGGGGCTGGATATACTGTAGAGCAAACAATTGTAGTTATCATTCGTGCTCCAATATATTAATATACTTTTTACATTGAACTGAAGAAATGGAAACAAGCAAATGCTAGCCATCATACAATGCTTTGACATAAGAGTTTTAAGTGACATACTTGAAAAAAGAACTCATCCACTGATATTTATAATCATTTGAGTTATTCAAGTTAAACACAATGTCAAGAATCAAGATTCAATACCCTCTATTATCTTCATCACCCAATACAAGATTTAAATTTTTCCAAAATAAAAGCTTATTAAATTGGCAGCCATTATTTCTCCCTGCTTTAAAAACCCTACATTTAAATGAAAACAAGCATTGCATTTCAACTACAAAAATCTATTAGTGTTAAAGTGTACGTGTGTGCATCACTTGTGTAGGGTATTCCTTTTCCACTTTCACATTATCCAAGAATGTGTGCAGTATAGTTCATATTTTTTGTGATTTAGATTATCTTGAAAAAGGAAAGGTAAATTATTTCCCATGGAAAAAGAAGGTTTTCCCTTTTTACTACTGGAAATGGTACAACAAAGTTCCATTTCTACCCGAAACTCCTATGAAATAGGAACCAAATAAAGGCCATGTCCTCAGTGGACATCATTTGGCTTTGAAAATGGCCATTGCACCGTGTTGTTTCTTATATTACATCACGATAGTTTCTTAGGTCATTTCTTGTTTCTTGAGATGAAAAACAACCAAAGAAATGGTGAAGATCCTTTCAAGAAATAAATGACCATTTCTCAATCATATCTCAACTATTTTTTATTTTATTCAGTGGTTGCTTACTTTGAGAGAAATTTGACACTTTTATAAGGAATATAACATAAAAACACAAAATGGGAAGGAATTGATGAGGTAGATGACCTTTTGTTGTTGTCAATTAAGAATTGATAATACACGATGCATGTTTTGTACTACAAACTAGATTCCTTCCTGGAGTTAGAACACAAAGTGTTGAATCAAAGTTGTAGTTTCTAACTTCTTGTATTGGTTCATCAATCTTGAAATTCATACATTGCATTTCTTCATTGCTTCATGTTTGAATAATTTGCATTATATCATACAATAGGAAATTAGGAATTATGATTATTATTACTTTATGGATCTGTTAATTTACTTTTAATTTTGCATGGTTTAGTGTGAAATTATTCTTGTGTGCCCCTAGGCCTAGTTGAAGGAATGCCAAGGACTGAGAACCCTAGTTTTTAAATGGTATTGTTTCTTATACCTAAAAACCCCTCAACATCACTTCTTATTAGTTCTTAACAATAGTGTTGTAAACAATTTGAGAATTGATATAGCTAAGTATTGCACTTCTCAAGATAAAGTCCTAAAGCTAAAGTGTGATACCATGTGTAATTCAATAGCCCCATTGTCACCTCACCAACCTCTTTTCACTTCGGGCTAGCTCTCCTCCAACTCAAGGGGGGTTCTCCCTAGTAGATGTCAGGGATCTAATGGCCCAACCAAACCAATTCAAGAGCCCCCTAACTCTCTATGTTTACTACTATCAATCAAAATATTGAACAATAGGGTCAGACATGCATCCTGAAGATAAAATTGCCAGGGTTTTTTTGGGTAATTTCAAAGGGAAAGTCCCCAAACACATATAATCAAGGAATTATAACGTGATTTCAAACATTAAATATCAACAAAATCGTTTAAAGGATATTGAAAGGAAAAAGGTGATGGAAGATAGAAAGTGCCTTACTTAAATGCTCTAAGGATTTTTCAATAGTTGCCCCAAAAGCTTCACTTCAAGGCCCTTCAAGAGCGTCTCCAACAATGCTATACCATCAGCTTCAACAATGTTGCTCCAAAAATATCCTCAAGGTCTTCACAATAATTTTACTAGAAGTTGCTCCAACAATATATTCAATAAGGTCTTCATTGTCAACTCGTCTCTTGTTTGGGTGCCTTAATGTGCAATGACATGTTTCCAGGACTGAATTCAATGCAAGGCATATTTGAAACTCTAACTCTGTCGTCTGGTTTCTTATTAGAAATTATTTCAGTTTTCATTTTTTGTTTTTAAGTTAGATATTGTTTTCAAGTTTTTACATTTATAATTTTATTGCAATGTGGCAGACTGATCAGGGCAGTACAGGAACAACCCCGAAACGGGATGATCGCGGAAAGAGGCCAGCGGAAGAACATGTAATGCGCCAGCATTGCTCTATCTTCAGGTATTTTATTTATTTACATAATTGAAATAATATTAATTTTGTTCAAATATGCAGACACCTAGCCATGGTACGCCTGATGATTCCCTCTATGAGGAAGAGCTTTCTTCATCCCTATCTCCAGTGCTCTTGTTGCGAAAAAAGGAACGAAATGTAAGGTCGGAATTTGATACTTTGATAGACGTGCCTCCAACACCTGAAAAAGAAGAGAGGATAAAACAACTTATGACCCAAATAGAAACATATCAGGTAATAATAAAAATTCAAAAGTATATTTTTTTTGTTCTGCATGACATGAATTGTTATAATTTTATTTTTGATTTTTACATTGACTAAACTAACAAAAATTTCTTTTGTATGTAGCATTTTCTGACACTTGTTGAACCTGGTGTTGGTGGTAGTGGGACACAAGGGAAAGAGATTGCCCAGCAACCCTCTCGTACACCTTCTACTCCTTTAGGTGCGAGCCAAGAAACACACCCTACCCAAGCAGACACCCAGCCAACCGCTGAATGTGTTGGCAATGATGAGGCTGATATGGCTAACTACATTATTGCGTTTCCTGGAGCTACACGTGTCAGCTCCACAGGGACCATTAATGGAACGTTGTTGGTGAACGATGAAGGTGTCCCTATAAAGCACGTACAACTCCCAGGTAAATTTTAATATTTTAACTATTTCCTGTACTCTATCTAAAACATATTTATCATGATTTTTATTTTTAAATTAATGATAATATATTTTTTTCTGTGTAGGAAACAATGATTTCTACAGGTTTTTGGAGAGCCATGTGTTGGTAATTTTTGGCCCAACCATATGCACAAGGTGGAATTCCCAGAATTCCAACCTGAAAAAAGAACTTCTAGATTATCTAGAAGCCCTTTTTGGGGTCCGCACATTTGACAAAACAGTGATGGCTTGGGTAGCCGGCAAATATTTGAATATAGCAGGGACACCTATAGGACGCAATTGAAATTTAACCCTAGATACAAGCGTCCTCTCATAGTTCTAGAGAGTGAGTGGAGAGCACTCATCCATGACGGAAAAGAGAAAAGGGCAAAGAAAGAAGGAAAAATTCCAACTGGACCCGCAAGGTAAATTACAACTTTAATTCAATAGTTTTAATTTTCTCTATGTCTAAAATAAAAGTGTGCTATGTCATATCTGACTTAAATATTTTGATGCTAGGTTTCCTGACACCTCGAAGGCAACCAAAGCTAGGATTGAAAAAAAGGGCCATCACAAGCTAGGCCAGGGCGGCTACTTGAAATTAGCCGCAAGAATTGTAATTAAGTAGCTAAACATCTTATAATTAATTGTATTGCCTTCCAACGTTTTTGTAATCCTATCAAATATGATTAAAAATACACAATAATATGTAATGTAGGGTGATGACTTCGGAATAGAAACTACAGAGGAAGATAAAAATATCGCTTTCCATTTCGGCTATCAAGCCGTAGTTGAACGTCGCAGAAGCTTGGGGCAGGTCCCAAGATCGAGAATGCCTGATAAGGTAAAACATTAACCTTTCAATATGTTTGTTTTCGTCCATAAATTTAATGTCTAAAAACTTTGTTTAAATCAGGGGAGCAACACTACCGACGAGGCAAATAACCCAGTTTTAGAGCCAGATGTAGATGATCCTCATGTGCAACCTGATCATTGTAGTGGGGACCAGGCCGACAATGCTACTATCAGTGAGGGTCGTGACGGTAATTAATTTCCACTTATAATTTTTTATAATTATACCTTGATGGTTGTCCTTATAACGTTTTTTGTTTAAATGACAGAGAATGTTTCCCTTGAGGATCTTACCACCAGAGAGGAAGACAGGGCAACAGTCCCAACGGCGACAACTGGTGCACCAGGTAAATAATCTCATTGCAATTTTTTTTATTAATATTACCGAACTAGTTCAATGATATTTAAAAACCGACAATTAAAATTTAATATTATCTATTTTTGTAGGCGATGCCCCGTCACTGGATGAGCCCAGACATCGTGAATACGCAACTAGGTCAGCAGTGCGGGTTGAAAGGCACGAAACAGGAGCAGAGCACGATGATATTGATGATGTAATTAGGAGCTTTAAAAATAGGAAGAAGAAAAAAGAAAATTTGACAATGTAAAATATTGTATTATTATAAGATAAACGTTACCATACTTGGAAAGTTTTTTGCGTTATATAAAAAAATCATTTATCATACTATTTTTATGTCAAGCATTAATTGCAATGTTTCCTTGCATACTTTTTGTTGAATTTTTTTTATTAGTTATTGAATATTTTTTTTTATGCTCATGAAAGTAAAAAATGAAATATAGATTGGGTATTGGGGAATTGAGAGTGATGTGAGGGGGGAGGGGCCATAAGAGCTTCCACCTTTACGTGGTTGGCCCTGTTTAGTAGAGAATAATTTATTGGAGCAATTTAATCTTGGAGCAAACCTCCCTCAATCCAACGTAGCAACAAAAAAGTCACTGTTGACTTAGTTGCTACTCTTTTAGATCGTGGGAGGCTTGTTCCAAGTTCATGCGACTCCAATAAATTGTTCTTGAAATGAAGACGAGCTTATTCAGGGATGTTTTGACATTTTCAACATATCTTCTAACATTATCATAATAATGCATCTTACAGTAAAAAATACTACATCAATTACTTGTATTTATTGTATAGATAATGATGGATTTTGATTGACATGGAAGTGCAGGTACAAATCCTCTTGCATCATGAGCAATACAACTTGTCAACCAGGGTCATGTCCAAGATATTTTTGCTTGTGCGCTTGACCAGGTTCGTAATGTCACATTTTGTAAGTTCCTTTACAGTTCATAATTCAATATTAATCTTGTTCATGATTATTATCTAGTTTTTTTGTATGTGTTTTTTCATCTATTTGATTGTAAGCAACTCTGCATGTTTCCTGTTGTTCACTATGATTTCTCCCATTACCACTCCCAGGATGAATCTGAATTTATTTTTACATAGGTTACTTTATTGTTACTATGATTTCTCCATTGACGATTTCATAGGTTACATCATGTAAAGTTGTCAATCTCAAGTTGGTGATGAGATTTAGTTCTCCAGATTTGGGGCTTTTCTGATATTTTCTCCCCCATGTCATTCCCGCATCACCTCGTTGTTTGAGCATGCCAATTTTCTACCACTTGTACCAATTGGCACATGTCAATCTTTGAGTGGTGCCACATTTCACCTATTTTCGGCCCACTTGACCACCTGAAAAACTCAAATCCACACACCATGTGTCTTTATCATGGAGTGCCACATGCCCTAGATATTTAGGCTGATAGGCCTTCTGTTATGAAAGAGATCAATTTTTTTTTCGTCAACACTTCTTATCTAGGCACAACACTTGTTACTTGTTTAATCTGACGGTCACAGTCTCTCAGGTTACCTTCTAGGTTTGAAATACCACTAGTTTCTGGCATATTTCCATGGAATCGGTCTGAAAATACCAGCAACAATCCACACACCTGCAACCATCGACAGACCTTCCGTTTTAGTAGCTGCATTTCCATAACTACCAATACACCTGCCATTTTAGTTGCTGCATTTCGACAACTGCCAATACACCTGCCGTTTCATTCTCCTGGACTCTGTGTATGCATATTTTTCATATAATTTTATCACGAAGTTGGCTGCAGTGCTTTGACATGCCTTTGAATATTTTTGTAGGTTAGAAGACATTTCAGGCCAGATCTATTGAATAGACTTAATGAGATAGTTGTATTTGATCCTCTTTCTCGTGATGACTTCAGAAAATTTTCTAGACTACATATGAAAGATGTAGCGATTCGTCTTTCAGAGAGAGGTGTTTCTTTAGGGGTTACAGATGCTACTTTGGATCTTGTTCTTCAGGAAGCTTATGATCCTGTAAGTAATCACTTTGTTTTGCTTTCTTTCTTATTCAAAGTCTATATTGCCAGGGAATGTGCCCGTTATGGTTTGTTATGAGACCGTTGTAAATTTCATCACCATCCCTCATAATATGTTTGATTGTGTTTATAAATAGCAAACAATTATTACACCAAACAATAAACAATTAACTGTACTATGAGTAATATGATATCTTGAAATAATTCTCATTATAATTTCATAACCTCTACTCTCACTTGGTGGTGTCTATATCACTAAGTGTGTCTTCTTTAAAATTATAGTTACAGCAGACAATGAACAATCAACTGCACTGTGAGTGATATCTTGTAATAATTATTATTATAATTTCCTAACCTCTACTCTCACTAGGTGTCTATATCACTAGGTGTATCTATTTTAAAATTATAGTTTCAATGGTAGATAAATTGTTATCTTAAAAGTATAGCTTTGATGGTGATACCTTGTGATTGATAATGCAGTTTGAAGCAGCTTTGGCTTTGACTAATATAGTCTCAGGAACCTCTGAGAATACAAAGGTTGTGATTGATTACGGGGCACTGCCTATATTTTTGGAACTTCTTACCTCTGGGAATGATAATGTTCGAGAACAGGTAGCACGTTTATTTTAGAGGCATAAAATTATTCTTCCCAACTATCTTTATATGTCTATAATTTTGGAATTTGATTTAAAAAACTAGTACCCAACTTTGAGTTCAACTGGTGTTCGTGTAAGGCTGTTTGGGCTTTGGGAAATATTGCTGGAGACTTTGCAACATTTAGGGATCTTGCCCTCAGTCATGGAGCTCTGAGGTAGGTGCTTGCCCAGTTGAATGATACTGCCAGAATTTCAATGATAAGAAATGCTACATGGGCTCTGTCAAATTTTTTCCGTGGTAAACCCCAACCACTATTCGAACAGGTAAGCAAAATACATTTTTTTCCTCTTCTTCTTAGTTCGCAGATACTGTGGATTTTTTTTATAGATCTTGGTGCTTGGTATATTTGGACGTAATATGGACCTAGGCACTTGTTCATTACAATGAATCTGTCATCAGGTTTTAGAAAATGCTCAGAAATTTGGGTTTCACAAGGGGATTACCCTTGCTTCCAATTATCGATTATCAATCACATTCAAAAAAAGTATTTCGTAGCATTGCTGAGCTCTTTGTAGGTGAATTTCCGAGGCAATTTCACAATATCTGAACTAAATTTGTCTGTCCTTTTCAATACTCTGCGCTTGTAATAGAACCAGACAAACAATCTAGTGGCCAATGCAATAACAACAACACCTCCTATTGCAATGCCTGCAATTCACCCTCTCTGCACGCATGAATGACTATGGCACCCTCTTTTGTGAATAGGTACTGGAGCTGAAGGTACTGGTTTCCATTAGGATCGTGGAATTCAACATCCAAAATAGTATCAAATTCCACTACAATAGTATTCCCCGGCGAGGGCAACAGTTCATTGAGACATATTGGAATCATCACCCCCAAATAGCCTCCAGGGCTACCCAGAGTGTGATCATTTGGAGCAATAACAAATGCTGATCCATCCCCAATTGAAACAAGAACAAGACCCACATTGGTTACATAAAATGAGAAACGTGTTTTGAAAGAAGCAGAAACTTTTGTATTAGGGTCCAGAAATCTAACTGGTCTATTGTACAATGCCCTACCTGCACTTCAAATTGGTACTCCCAACTCCATGCTAAGGCTCATTGTTCAATTCTTCAGATGAGCATCCTAACCTGAAGTTTGATTCCAAAAAACCCAAGTCCCCTGTTCTATGCCCAAGACCTTTGTTACAACGAGTAGAGTTCTGAGCGAAATACTTCACAATAGGAAGCAAAAGAAACATCGCAAAATTGCTCGCTTTAGACTGATAATTTTATGTGCGAAAATTCAACTGCAGACAGTACAAACATAATATCAAACACAACCAATCCACAATGGAATTTGAACATGAGGATTTATAACCAAAGAAAACCCTCTCCAGGTTCAAATAATTCCAGAATGGCTTTAAGATTCTACTAATGAGCGCTTACAACACCATAGCAATTACTGTCACAATGAAATCTACTGGAAGCAAAGCCCTTGTAGATTTTCTACATTTCCACAGTGGAAGCAAGAATCTTGCTATCTCTCATGATCTGGTTCTGTGGTCAGATCCTTTTCTATGACTGCCTTGTTCTACTAAATGTGAATCTGTCTTAGCTTTGGCTCTGGTTCTCATTTAGGATCGTGGCTATCTGATCTTGCTATGGCTTTGACTATACAAACTTGTTCAATAGGAAAATGTTGACTCTGCTATATATAGGAGCTTCAATGGGTGCTCTAAAACTACTCTACTACAATAGTTGCACTCTCAATGGACTTCTACAGCAATTGGCACCATCAATCTGCTTTGTTACAATGATGGCTCATGTCAACAAACTGTGCTACAACCATTGGCACCATGAATCTTCTCTCTGCTTCGTCAAATGGTTGGCACCATCAACTAACTTTGCGCTCCTCGGGGTGATGACAGTGGCAAACACTTTTTTGGGAAACTTTGTTTTGTCTCTGATTCAAGGCAGAACTATGTTGGCCTTGTTTTTTTAGTCCTTGGAACTTAGTTCTCTCATATTTTCCATCCTATCCCTAGTTTTCTACTGAGAAAGACATAACTTCACGATATCAAAATTGACTATTTTTGGCCATTTATCTTTAGTAATGGTACAAATTTAATTTGGTGCATTCGTACAGTATCTGAAGAGCACTCTCAATCTGTTATTCAATATTTTAGAATAACTACTACATTTAACTTCCATGCTCTAATATTTATATCAACCATAAGCATTCTTAAGGTAGTTCCACGTTTGTGAAGCAGAAGGAATTCTTCTGACAGCTTCTTATCAAAGTGGTACAATTATGTTCGCAGTTTATCTTTTATAAACCTCCAATTTTCCAAACATAGTAGAGACTACAGTTTGCATCTCAAATTTTGGACAAATCTGTTTATTATTCTACAGAAAATGCATTAATAATACAGTGCTATGTCTACTAAGCACAAATAATTGTTGTGCTGAGTCATCTAAACATCTTGACATCCTCGTTTTATATTCCTTTTCTGTTTTTGCAAAGTTTCCTCTGTTACGGAAAATGTAATTATATTAATTTTTTTCCATCGATATACGGATTGGATCTAATTAGATGTAAACCCTTTCTACAGTGGTTATTCAAATGGGTTATAATGTGCATTGTTATTTGTTTTTTTTTAAATACATGCATTACCACTACGCGAGATCTTTGCATTAAATTTGAAATGTTGAGATCTTTGCATTGATGTTGCCTCTGCTTGGTGGTGTCTTTGATATTGAGCTGATCCAAAGGCAATGGATGTGCATCAGTGGTCAATTTATCTTTGCTAGTACTGTAATCCGAATCCTCTAGCATGCAAACATGTGTCGCAACAATTATATCTAGGATTGATCGTTTTTTTTCTCACCTTCACTTTAGGCTTGGAAAAATTTGTTCTATATTTTTTAGCATTTGACTCACCTGATAGACAGTGATCTATGTGGGCATTTAAGGCCATATTGGATGTAGATGAGAAAGATCTACAAACAGGACAAACTTTTGGTATCATGGCCTCTGGAAGAGATCCCGGATTCCCAAATTATTTGTTCTTCCCAAGATCTGCGTTGCTCTTCTCCAAAGTTTGGATCTGCCTTGTAGGCTCCTGCCTCTTCTACACTTCTTGAATTGGAGCACCTCCATTTTGATATCAAATCATCTGCTACTATGAAATGACACAGGTCGCAGATGCTTTGAAAGACTTGCCTTTTGGGCACTTCACCGTGAACCAAGTTTTAAAATGTCACAACCCACTTGATATTTATCCCTAGCAAAAGTGTCACATGTGAAGATCAAGCTTTTGATGAAGTGAATAACTTGGTAAAGAGAATTTTTTATTACTTATCTATTCGGCCCAACAATATAGATTTTGATGCACTATCATTTTTAACCATGTGCTGAAAAACATATTAAAAACTATGTTTTTAGTGAAATTTGAGTTCACAAGAATCGATGCCAGTCAAAATCTAGACCTTGCTCCCAGATTACTGGTAAAAGGCGGTAATCATATTTCATGCAAGTAATGTAATGCCTTTTTCGTTGTTTTATCTCGTCTTATTCGAACTTCCAAGTCTAGCATCAATGATTGTCTTATGCTTCAGAAAAAACAGTATTATGCTTTAGAGAAGTGTATCTACTTCTTATTATACTTCTTAACTTCCAAGTCTAGCATCAATGATTATTTTATGCTTCACACATAATCTAGTTTTCATTATACTCCTTGAAACATTTTTTATTAGTTGAATGAGAAAAACTTAAAAGGAGTAAGCTAATATATTAGCAAAAGGATTTCTGTCACAAATCTAGGATTCTTATAGGAATTCAATGGAAATTTCAGGCATCGCCTGAGTAATCTTCAGTGTCTGCAAATTTTGACATCCAGAGAGAAGTTTGTTACAAAATTAGGCAGCTCCTACTTGAAAACATGTTGATGTGGATGTGTAGTAATCTCCTTCATTTATAGCCATGTGTTGGAATATTTGAAAATTCTACAATAACAATGGAGAGAGTAATACTCTCCTCTTCTAACACACAAAAAATATTGAAATTTCTTCACTGGAAACAGAGTTCAACACTTTGAAAATTTTCTATTCCTTGAAAAAAAAACTATTACAAATTCTTCCTCACTGAGAGGGATTACAAAATGTGACTGCTGCAAAACGCAGTGCACTCAAAATTCTTCTCTGTCTCTAAAACTACGCACTGTTGTGCTCTTCAAAACACTTACACTACTATTGTATGTAATAATAAACTTTACAACTACATTCCGAAACAGGCTCATGGCCCTTTTATTTTATATGCAACGCATATATTAAAAACATAACAAAACTATGCAAATAACAAATCTGATAAAATGCTCCTGGGGTCCACAATTTATAAATGTTTTAATATATATATGAAATATATATATATATATATATATAACATATATACATCGCATTTAAAACAAAATATTACCAAAACCAGTGTGGGACCTTAACAAACAATAAAACTATTCCACCACGCGTTATATAAAACATATAACAAAACCTTTGTCAAAACTTCAAATGAACCCTTTAGCCGTGGAGCCCACCGGACTTCAAATGGCGATAAACCATAATTAAAACCAAATTCGCGTTCCAAAATAGCCTACTGACATCGGCCAATTTTGTGACATGAAAACCAAATGAATTCCGCCCTAATCGTTTTCGAGTCTAGATTTCCACTGCGCGAGCGGCCCAAACAAAGATCTGCTCCAATCAATTTCTGCCACGTGTCCTCCTTTGGCTTGCCATGGTGTGGGACCACCAAACTTTAAACAAAACCCGAGCTTCAATCAAAATTTTCCCTGTTCCCAGATGCGGGTGCATTGGATGGCGTTTAAGGCGATGGGACATGGATGTGGCGAAGTGTGGAGACACCTGCCCACCCATGTCACGGTTGGCAGATGATATTTAAGTTTCAAGGTTTTCATATCAATCACATTAAGTTTTAATGCTGTTAAATCAGTTGATATTTAAGTTCCAAGGTTTTCATATCAATCGCATTAAGTTTTAATGATGTTCAAGATCGGACCTCCACTCCTATTAGCGATTCCGCGTGCTCCAATATGCTCCAGCCTTCGGCTCTCATCAATGAGAGATTTATGATGGGCATTCTTTGATGCCATTGCAATCAGGTAAATAAAATGGCGTTTCGCTATGGTTTCTCAGACGAGCCACAACCTTTGAATTGCAGATGCTCTCTGGTTGCTGGGTTACACTGCCTGCGCACTGTGATGGGAAGGAGAAGCCAACTGAACTGCTCTTAGACCTTGGTCAAAATCTGCATTTCTCTTGGTCTGGTCTATGTCTCTCTTCCTCAATTTCTTGGAATCTTGCTTCTCTATGTTGTCTTGTGCCCACTGCTGAGACTGCACCCATGCCTCGCCTGCGTCAAAGGATGTGTTGCCACAGGGGTAGCACCAGAGGCCAACCCCTGCACGCTCCCTCCAGCCCCTCAACCGAGTCGTCTTCCCACTCCAGTGATTATTACATAGGCCGCTATCAAAACACTAGAGTGGGCGAGGTCAGGTTCTAGGATCTGGCCACCGTATGGGCTCCCATGCTCCTCATTTCGCTACGCTTCACCTTCTCCCACGACGTGCACTGCGCTTTTTTCCTTTAATTTCTCTCTGAACCGCCCATGAATCACAGCTTCAATCACCGTGGTTTTCCGTGAAGAGGCCCAAGTGGAGGAACAATGCACCCATCCGACGGGTCTGAGCTCAGAAAAAGCCCAGCTTTCGGGCGTTCAGGAGGGTAGCAGTGGCGTGAATGTGCAGGAACCGGAGGCTTAGGTTCGTAGGGCTTGTGATGTGGAGATAGCACCTGGAGATCCTGGACCTTCTGTGTCTGAAGTTTCTCCCACCATGGACAGTGACATGTTTGCCGAAGGATGGTGCTGAACTGTTGAAGAACCACCGGATGAGTAGCTGCTTCTATTTGGTTTGGTTTTCTTGCTTCGCAACCCACTTAATTGGGCATGTTTTTGCTTATATTATTGTGCTAGACCTTTGTTTTATTTTTGAATTCTGTAAACACTGTAATCGTCAAAGATATCAAATGATGGTTCCCCGGCGTGGGCAATGCAACGACCTGAAAAACGTTCAAGACTGGTTTCCCCATATGAGGGAAGTCTTCTTTTTTGATTTTTTGAAAAATTTACCATAAGTCTGGGCAATGTTTTTGACTTCGGTCATGCTGTAATTTTATTCCCACTGTTAATAGATTAACCTTAGAAAACAAAAAAAGTTTCCCTATTTCTATTTTAAACCTGTTTTTTTAAATAAAGAGCCATTTTTATATGATTGTTTATAGTCGAAGAGCTGTGGGGTGGTTTATTATATTAATATTTCACGGTCGAATTATGTTCATAACAATTGGAACGCCCACAATTCATAACAAATATTGGAGATTTACTGTCCTATTTTAAAGTTTCATTTTTTTTTTTTTAAATGAACCTGTCGTCGGTATACTGATGCTTTGTAAGCGTCGCTCTTTCGACACCTTATAAGCATCGGTCTTCCGACGTTTTGAACGATTTCCATTTTTTCCGGTCTTGTGACGTCCGTCGATATTGCGACAGTTTTTCCTAGCATCGGTATTGCGACGCTTTTGGAATGCGTTGGTATTGCGACGCTTCTGGAATGCGTCGGTCTTGCGACACTTTTGCAATGCGTCGGTCTTGCAACACTTTTGCAATGCGTCGGTCTTGCGACACTTTTGTACAGCGTCGGAATTGCAACAGTTTAAAAATTTCGAAAGAGCGACAGTATAAAAACGTCGGAAGAGTGACGTTCAAAACGTCGGACCACATTTCGTCGGAATTGCGACAGTTTACAAACGTCGGAAGAGCGACGGTTTGGGAAATGTCGGAAGAGCGACGCTTGTTTGGAAGCGACGGAAAAAGTGTCAGTATTGCAACACTTTATCAAGGCGTCAGAATTGTGACGTAATGGCGAACCACGTTTTTCCCATCCTCGAACTATCGCTCTTGCGACGACTATGTGTCGGAATAGCGACGAAGTGGCCTTCGGAAATTGGGCCAAATTTTCTAGTGTGGCTCCCTCCACAAACCACCATAAGAATGGTCCATTCTCCTGCCACAAAGCCTAAAAAGACATCCTTGTACATTATGAAAGAAGAAATCAACTCTTCTTGACTCATCATGCTGCTCCAACAAAGAAGGAAAGTACAATATAAAATGTGAGATTATACCTTCTCCAATTTGTACTTGGGCTCTTGAGCTGAAATGGCCCAAATGATAATTTCCCTCTACCTCCAATGAGTAGGGAAGTGGCTGTGAGGTCCTCTCCACCATAACAAGCGGGATATGCATCTCTCCCTATGCTGATAGGTGCCATGATGAATGCCCTCCAAGTGAACTCCTCTAGCCAATCAAAGTATGCATCCAAGTGCATAGCTAGGAAGTCCTCATGTGCTGCATGCAAATAATTTCTCCTTGAGACTAGAAACTCTAGCAAAGAAGAATCTGTCATGATGATAGCTGATCATGTCATCCACTGAGTGTCTGCCATCTCCATCAAGGCCATCAAAGTCATGCATGTACCAAGATCCTGGGGGAATCTCAACCAAAGCTAAGTCCTCCATCCTGGATCAATCCTCCCCATAGATAGCGCTGGTATTCTGTAATCTGGTGCCCCATCATGCTGCAGCCTGCTACCTTGACATCCCCTCATGTCAAAGTCATCCTCCAAGTTGCTACCATGCCATCATGTAGTTTCTCAAGGTCAAATAGAAATAAGGACCTCTGAAAATGAGCCTCCCATGAGAGACTATCACCTCCAAAGAATCTCCCGATCCTGGGCAATGTAAGCATGAGTGGCCTCCCTCTACTCCAATGCATGAAAGAGTCCTTCATCAAGGAAGTATCATCTCTATTACCAAATATATGGAGCAGTCATCTTGCATCATGAAGATGCAATCCTCCATCCCTACAGCAAATTCTGTCAGCGCAGTAAAGCTGATGAAGATGGGTGATACTGAAAATGAGAGACTATATCTCTCCTCCTTAAGTTTATCCCAAACCCTCTGCGCTATGTTGGATCCCTCTAGTGTCTCCACCCCTCCGAAATTCATGAGTGGTGAACCAAATGGAATGATGCCTCTCATCAACTCTAAACCAAGTGGCCTTCCAGGTGGAATGCCCCCCCCCCATAAAGTGAGACACCATGCTCTGATATAGACTGCATGTATGAGTGGACTGATTTGTCCCTCTCTCCTCTGCATAGTGCAGTCTCTTTCCCTTGTGCAGAAATTTTCTGAAATGGATATGGGTGAATGCCCATCATCCCTCCATGCTGATCCTTCTCTTCTTCTTCCTCCATCTCATAATCCCCAGCAAATGCTACATATGTCTCCGAAATTGTGTCTTGGTATCCACATGAAAAAATATTTGGAACTCCTTGCAAAGACACAAGGGCTCCTCTAGTGGAAGCAATGGCTCCCCTTTCACCTCCATGTGGTGATGGATCTCCTCTTTATGTGACAACGTTGTTGGTTCTTTCCAATGTATGCAAATTGTTTTTGTTTATGACACCATGAGTTTCACCAAGTTTTCCATCAAAACCTTAGTGAATGCATCACATGTTTTTGCATTTTCATGGCAATGAAAAATGGAACCTTCAAACCAACAATCATGAGCCATAACTTGAGTTGTAGTGCTGCTCCTCCCATGGCCTCATTTCTTCCTCTACTCCTTTGCAATGCAAGTGAACAAAGGACTACGCTATGGATCTGCATGTGTGGCTGAATGCTCACACCCTTTCATGAGAATAGCTAAGATTTTTCCCATCAACAAATCCTCTCAGAAAATCTCTCCAAATTTTCCCTTTCATCAGATCTTCAATGGTGCGCTCAATGGTTTGGAAAAGAAGAAGGGAAACCTCCTATTCCTTCATTCCTCTTTCCTTTTCTCCTTTGTAAATCTCCTCTCCTTGGAGAGAAGCTCCTCTTTCTGATAGCCTTAGATCTTGGGCAGAGGCTGAGCCAAGATCATGCTCTGATACCACTGTAATGTCCAAAATGAGGGATTTTCTGCTCCATCGGGAACATCTTAAGATGTTCCATTTTCCTTCTTCAGTGAGACACTGCAAGTCCATTTCAGAGACTGATTGTTGGGGAATTTACAAGATATGACTCCTTAAAATAAGGGAGAGATCCTAAGGCTAGCTGGCCCTTCACAGACTCTGCCTATGGATATGTAATATTCCACCTCGGGAAATCCTGCTACAGGGTCCTTGAGGATGATGTATAAGGAAGCTGCTACATAAATAAGAAAAACCACCACTAGGATGCCCTAGAATAACTCATATAAAACTCCCTTGTAGAGAATGAGCTTAAATAAATGCATCTGGATGGGTTATTCAGATCTCCCCAATCTAGATCTCTGAAACAATGCTCAAAGAGTGAGCTACAGCAATACATGAACATGAACATTAACTCTGCAAATATGAAATACATCATAAGAGGGGAAATGGTACAGAAAAAATTATATTATGATTTCATCATGAATATACAAGAAATAATTGAGGGAATAAACCTTTCAATCCTTTAGAACCAACTCCAATGAATATACCATGTAATGCCGGAGTAGCTGCAGCTACACAGAATGCCGGGAAACCATAACTGCATAGTCTCTATGAGAGATGTAGCTTCTGAATACATAAAAAATGATAACGTAGCTGAAATATACAAGGAAAATGGCCCAAGAAAGGAAAATGGGCTCAATATGGGATTTCTAGCCAATCTCAGGGAGATTGCTAGGAATGTCGGATAAAATACAATAGTGACAAACTAATTGTCACCGCAACTGAAACCAAATGAATATGAGGTTGTGGCTAATCTGAAATGATGATGCCATCCTTTGATAATGCCTTCAAGGGAAAAGGGGCTGATACCCTTTTACTCAAAAGAACTCCTCCTGATGAGCACAAGAATCTCCCTCAACACTGCCCTCATGGAATAACGCAGTTTCTCCAAATGACTGCGCAATGGGAGATGGCGAATGAGTGGCCTGATGCCACAGATCTGAAATGAAGTCCAAGATCCCTCTCTACAGCTCCTTCAATGAATATATCACTCCTCAACTAAAAAATAAAGCAAGGAAAGACTCTATGAGTTCCTCTGCTGCTACCCCAGCAACACAACACCATTATGCTACAGAAATAACGCTGCAATTGAAGGAGTGAGCTTGGAAAAATGCCAGAATGAGGAAATTCAGCTCAAATCCTCTCCTCCCATGAGGAATAGGTGGGGGATCCCCTCCCGGGAGCACCCCCAGTGCTCAAGAGCATTGCAATCCTGCTAAACAGCCCAGATGTGCAAGTCCTTGGCCTCACTACGAAATTTCTGAATCAAAGAATGAATCAAATGAGTTTCTCCTTATTTATTATAAATAAAATGAACTCTCTTTCACCATAGTCCCCACATTTAGGGTTTCCATTCACTTTTGAATGATTTCCCTCCAAAAGCTACGTTGTCTTCTAATGCAAGCCACCTCTCTAAGGCATCGTTGTTGACTTGGTCAAAGATGGCCAACTCAAGGTGATCCTCATCATGTTCACACCATTAGGTGTTTGTTTCAGCTACTTGATTATTTCTCTTTTCACACAAGGAGTTTTTTTTTCCATTAAAAGGGGTTAAGGGGTATCCTTACCCATTTTACTAAACAAAATAAAAATATGCCACTATAATGTTCCATTTTAGCTTGAGGCTAAAATTGGGAACATTACACAATATATGTTTACATGGAGTCAAGTGACTCAATCACTATTTTCAAGGGAGATGTTGGTAGATTCCCTGTAGAATAAATAGAGCAGAGCTAGAGATAGGAAGGATTCGATTCGATTGGCGACCTTGCTACAAGATATTGAGCTTTGGATTATTGTACATAAACTTTTAGAAATGGATGAGACTATTCTTTCATGAAATGAGAAGACTGATTTCATTTTATTGATTTAAGTTTCAGAGAGCTAGGTGTGTGGGTTAGGGCCCAATACATGTGCCTCAACCTCTCTGTTGTACTTTTTCTTTGCTTTCTACCATTCATTTAGTTCTGCTTCTGATAGTTTCATCACTGCTTAGTTTTTTATTTTAGTGTGCTCCTGTAGGTTTCATTTGCTTATGAGTAATAGAATAGAGGAGAAAAATATAAAATTTGTGGATCAAGACCTCCCTTCTCATCTCTTTCAATAGAGCTTGAGGAGGATGAACCTTCCCAAAGACCCAAAAATTGATTTTTGTTCACAGTTTTCGAGATTAGAGTAGAGTTGTATTACCATTTTCAACCTTCCTTTTGTACTGTATTTTCACGCATTTGTCTACTTCTTTGTGCATAATTTAGTAGGGTTGATTTCAGGAATTAGTGTTAAAGCCCTAGAGTATATCCGTGGTGCTTCCTCGCTTCATTTTCCATCTCTGTCTTCACAACCTAAGCACTGCTATTAAACCCTCCATTCCCTCCTTTTTCCGCTTATTCTAATTGCTTCGCCATCCTTTTATCCCCAAAAACACTTAAAATATCCAGCCTACCTTATTCCTTTGTTTTCATTACTCATGGCCACTACACCCTTTTTAACACAAAAAGCTTGAGAAACCATCAAAGTTGGACCTTCGCCCTTGCTCCTCGGAACTCCTACTACCGTACTTCACATGTCACATATCGCATTTTCTATTGGTTTCTGTTAATACTTTCCGCCTTCAAACCCCGATTGCGATATTACTGTAGCACTCTGCCACGTCACCCATCACATTTCGCAGTTTCTATCCCCATCACATTTCGCCTTTCACTCCTGCTTCATTAACACTTACCGCTTCCAACCATCCATTGAGACAATACTGTAACACTCTGCCACGTCACCCATTGCATTTCACAAACTTTTCCCTTTCTCCTTTAAATACTTGTCGCAAATCGCAAATCACATTTTCTATTGGTTCCCTTTAATACTTTCTGCCTCCGAATATCGATTGCGATATTTCCATACTCCGCTGCCACGCCACCCATCGCATTTTGGAATTTCAGCCGTATCTCATTTCGCACTTCGCACTTTCCTCCTGACTACACTGCTGCTTCTCCGCCAACCTTGCGATATTGCGATATCACATATCGCATATCACACTTCCATCCCTCCATAAAAATTCCACCATCGCACTTTTGAAAGCCTCCCACTCCAAAGCATTTTTGTGATATTAAAAGTTTTAATAAATTTTAAACCCCTTTTTCACTCCCCTAAGCCTTGTTTTATGTGGTTAAGCCTTCCATTAGCACCTTTACCCCTTTCTTCTCCAAACTACAAGAAACAGCTCTTCAAATTAGAATTAGGTCATGAATAGCTACATAGATAGGGGAATGATAGATAGAGCAGGGTGTGTTCAGCTGATTGGCCAAGTTAAGTATAGTTTAAATTAGTTTCCCTTCTGCTATTTCCTTTCTGAAAATTAAATTAGTTTCATTTCCGTCATTTCCTTTCTGTAAATTAAATTAGTTTCCTTTCCATCATTTCCTTTCTGCAAATTAAATTATTTTCATTTTCGTCATCTCCTTTTTGAAAATTAAATTTGTTTCATTTCCGTAATTTCCTTTCTACAATTTAAGTTTGTTTCTTTTCTTTCATTTCCTTCCAAAAATTTACTTTCTAGTCCTTATCATAGTTTAAGAAATAGCACCCTTTCGTAAATAAGAAGAGGATGACATGAGAAAAAATCATCTGCTATATATATAGCACTGTCACCTCCAAGTTTTTACAAACCCCAAGTTGATAAAGTAAATTAGGGCAGCACCTGGGAGTTGCGTCACTCTTGGTGCAATACTAGGGCTCACCACTTTTTGGCGTCGTTGCCGGGGAGGTGTCTATTAGATGCTTTAATTTTTCTTTAGCATTATTTTATGCTTTCCTTTATTTTCATATTATTTCAGAAATATTGAAAAAAAATACAAAAAAATATAAAATTTTCATGCCTTGTAGGAGTAGGAATACTGAAAGACAAATCTTACCTAAAACCCCCACATCACCTCCTTGTTACACAGCATTTTGTCACCGTCCCTGCAATCCCTCATCCCGTACATTGGAGGACTATTCCTGTGACCTCTGAACAGTAAAATGTCCTGAAAACACCTTCATGGCATCCTCCTGCATAAGGAAAAACATTCTCCTGAAGAACATTTCCTATGAAAAACCCTAAAAACAGATTTTTTAGCCTTGGCGCAACTATCCAGTTCATCCCTTGTGCCAATGGGGGAAATCCATACTAGAGGGTGTGCCAGCTGGCACTCTATCCCTGTGTTTCACTCGCACCAAGCTTATTAAGCGATGTTTTTTAAAAATAAATGGCTGAAGTTTGATTCTAACAAACTCTAGAATGAATCATCCAAAGAAGTTGAGTGGTTTGGCTCTGGATCTCCATGTATAGGAAGTGGTTTTTCACCTTTCATGGAACCTTCCTAAGAGATAGGACCTATCCCATGATTGTAGGGATCCCAACTTCCCTTCCTCCATCTATAAAAGCTAGCCCTCTCCATTTTCTAGCTAGCTGAACTTGTAGGAAGGAAACTATAGCTGGGCAACTATTGATAGCTGAGACGAAGAGAACCCCGTAAGGGAGAGAGCTTCGTCCAGATTCCCGACAGGAAATCCCCACCGAAGGAATATCATAGCATTAGAGCATTTGGTTGTAATCTCCCTTTTGTCATTTATAATATAAGTGACTCTGATTTTGGTTCCATTGTTGTGTTTATTCTTTTATTTAATGCAACGAACTATATCTTCTATGACTGATATATAGTTACATGCTTTAAGTATTATGTTGTATGTTGTCATTTCTCTGCGTGTGTATAGGTGTCTGGACGTGATGAACAGAAAGACTGTGATCTGTCAGGCTAGGGATGAGGAGCACCGCTTCTTCATCGACAACAGCAGTGTGGGATTTGAGTTAGGCTACTTATCACAGTCTTTGTCTTTCTTGTAACTATGAACCAACGTCATTGCATGATTTGATTGTTGCTAGACCCAATCTAGGGCTAGTGGGATCGCCTTTGTCCGCAGAGGGGATTTACCTCCTCAACAATTTAGCGACTCCGTTGGGGACACAGTGGGAGTTAGCCCTTCCTCCTTTGGGTTGTTTTTTGGCTTTTGATTGATTTATTTTCTTTTCTGGTTCACCTTCCTTGGTGTTAAACCCCTGTTCAGCCCCCAGAAAACCAAATCCAGTCTCTGTTTGTCCATTTTCATCATTTTTCTAGGGTAAACTCGATTGGCACGGTTTTGACCCTGATAGTCGCACTAGCTAGCGCTTGTTGCTAGTTAGGCCCCTGTGCTAATGCCTTTTTGGAGTAGATTACAGCCAAACAGGCGCGCCAACTCCGCTTGGTGTTAGGTTTTTCTTGCTTTTGGGCTCTCTGAGCTTGAGTTTTGGTCCTGGTGTCATTTTTATAATTGATTGAGTGCCTTGGAGTCATTTTTTATTATGTTTGGCCCTTGTCCTCCGGTTGTTCTCCCTTTACTGTTAGTTTTGCATTTTAGCCCTAGGTCTTCTAGGTGCTTAAGTGTGTTGAGCCTCCCGTGGGGGTTTTGGGTCTTTTCTTACCCGGTCAATTTTGTTTTTGCTTCTCTACATTCGTCTTGTTCAATCCCATTGAATCATTTCATTAATTGAGTGATTGTCCTTTCTTTCGTTCGATTTCACTTTGTGTTACTCCAAGCATAGATTACACGGTTTGTTTGAGTCTCTTTCAAGATTCTTCTTCCCTTTGAGGGATTTTGCCATCGGTTTGAGTCTTGATTATGTGCGTTTGTATTGAGTGAACTTGTCTATTTCAGATATCTCTCTGTCATTTCTCGAATTGGTGTTTTCATTAATTTTTCATTCATTTAGTCCATTTGCTCTAAAATATTGAAAAATACAAAAACAAAATCTTTTGCATTTTGATTGGCATAGTGAAAATTGAAATCTCTTTCACATTACTAGTGTTATATAACTCTAGAGAGAATTTTACTACTTTCATTAGCTTGCATTTGAAATAGTAGTGGATGTTTTGTGTCTTTGTTTTGTTGTCATTTGAAAAACTCTCAACTCTCCCATAGATAGCTCTTAATTGAACAAAATGATATTTTGTGGCATGTAGTTTGCATTAAAGAGGTTTTATGAGATCCAACATTCGATAGGGCCTTGAAATTGAAATGTAAATTGAAGATCAACTTTAAAATTTACTGAATTAACCTAAGGGAACATTGAAACATTAACAGAACATCTAGTAGTCTAAGGTAGAGACGTGTTCCGGCGTCTTTAAGCCTAGCAGTTGTCGCTCGCCATCTGGCTACAGACAGCGCTAGTACGGACTTGTGCTCCCCATCTCATTGCATATATAAAGGGAGACCCCATTAGGTTGCAGATCCTTTATCCATAGGAAGCCGAGTCTGCCGCCTTTTACCCGTGATACACTGGACACAGCATTCGGGGAGATTACCTGCACGTATGTCAAGTCCTTGGTTGATTTCTCTTTCATTTTTACTAAGGTGTATATGGCATTTCACGGATATTTGGTACACCCATTTTCCTAGATTACCAGAGCAGTCATTTTGATCTTTACTGACTCACTAAATTTGAAAATATCATCAAGCGCTTTTCCTTTCATGCTTGTTTCCAAACTGAAAGTGATAGAGTCACCTTTTACTCATTTCTCGACTCTTAAAACATGAAACAGTGAAATTTCCAGTTTCAATGTGGTAAAATTAATCACCTACGATCACACGCCCATTTAGAGATTGATTTTTTAGGCCTGTTGTTGTTTGCCTTAGTTTTTTCTCGTGTTTCTTTGTCTTGATCTCTTCCTCTTTTCATTACAGTCATAGTGGCGGAACCCTCAGTTTTGTCTACTGGTATTCCTTACACAGATGATTCATTAGAGGTATCCCAGTCCTCTGTTGAGTATCAACATCCCATTGTATTCGATTTTCCTGATGGGGGACCGGTTATATCTGAACTTCCCTTTGGAGGACCAGTTGAGTTCAATTGGCCCTTGTCCAACGCTTGGTTTGGATTTGGAGTAGGGGAACACTTCCCTCCTCTTACATTGGGATCGCCTTTTTGGCTGCTATCATACCTCCTAGCCCCCGTCGTCTTTTAGAAGATCTTGTGGTAGGGTCAGATATGGACTCGTCCAGTCCATCTCCTAGTGAGGGAATTCCTACTTCTTGTGAAGAATACCATCTTTTTCCCGAAGAAATCCTCGAACCTTCTGTTATGTCTTCACCTGGTCCTTCGCTCCCAACTGGATATAGGTCTTTAAGTCAGGTCATGGCCGTTATTGCCTCTATCGGAGTATCGACTCCGTCCACGAGGCCGACCATTCCCACGTTGGGAATGTCGCCATCGACGCCTCTCATGACATCTCCTTTTGTTACATTGGCACCTATTAGACCTACTGTCTGCGTAGCTACGTCTACACCTGTTGTCACTACTTAGTCAGCTAGGACATTGTCATTTCCTAAAGACGTTTATATAGCTTCTTCTATTCCAGAGAATATTTCTCCCGAGGAGTATCAGCTGTCTTTACAGCCGTCAATCTCCGAGGTTGGTCAATCCTCTTAAGATCTTAACCGTCCTTAATTTTCCCATTATGGACTGGATGGTTCCCTAATTTATGTGTTTCCATATAAATATGATGAGTAGGGAAATCCCCTTTGTTTTCTTGCTCCTAAGGCCTATTAGTATATTAATGGTTTTTTGTCTACCTAACCTGGGCAACCTTCTAATCAACAAGGGAAAAACCTTCAAGGACAACCTTTGTTTCAGCAAGGGTATGCTTCTGGCCCACAAGGACAACCCTTCCAGGGACAACCTGTGGCCCAGCTAGGTTATGTGTATGACCCGCAAGGACAACCCTTACAGGGACAACCTTCGGCCCAACAAGGATTGTTGTACGGTCTGCAAGGGCAGTCTTACAATCCTCAAGGTCAACCTCTACAGCCTCACCCTATGGTCCAACCAGGGCAACCTCAAGGACCGGTAGGGAAACTAGGGTATCAACCTAGACCATTGTACGGTCCTGGGGGAAAACCCATCCTTCTCAACCATTGGTGCAACCTCAACAACCTCATTTTCCAGTTGGTCAAAATGTTGGATATCCAGGGCCATCTTATGGTCCTATCACAGGTCAACTTGGTTATCAGGCACAACCTGGCCCTCTCCTGCCATCAAGCCAACCTACTCAGCCGAGGCAGCCTGGTGTCCTTCATAAACCGGGTCAACCTGTTCAACTAGGACAACCTGTTCAACCAGGTCAACCTGTTCAACCAGGGCAACCTGCACAACCAGGTCAACATGTTCAACTAGGACAACCTACACAACCTATTAACCCTGCTCAGCAGCCAATCTATTCTATGCCACAGCCAAATCCACCTGTGCGCCTGACTTATCAGACTCAGTGGGGTCCCACTTACCAGCGGCCCGTTCGACCCCAAGGCGGCTATTACCTTCAAGGTTAGTCTCGACCAGTTTACAACCCACCCCAAGGTTCTGGTTATTACCTTCAATATCTAGGCTACACTTATACTCCACATTCAAATCCATACACTGCTCAAACGAGGCCCACATATAATCAGAATCAGTACCCTGGTTATCAACCACCATATCCTGGTTTTCAGCCGCCATATCAACCCAATTATACGGCTTATACCCCCTATGGTCAGAATCCTTTGGGACAGAACCAATGGGGGCAGAGTTATGCTCAACCAGGTTGGAGTACAGGTACAGGTCCTTATCGGGGACTTGGCATGCCTTTTAACCCTCAATTACCTTTTCTCACCATGTTGGAATTACCGGACGTGTCCAAATTGACCAATGATCTGATTCTTCATAATCCATATTGGCCTTCGATTCCGACGAAGGTGCCTGGTGATTGTCCTAAATTCGAGGGTAAATCTAGAGAAGACCCCCAAGCACATGTCATGACGTACCATTGGTGGTGTTCTTCGAACTCTTGGATAGATGACTCAATTCGTCTACGTCTTTTCCAGTGCACTCTCACCAACGCTGCTACTAAATGGTACATAGAACTACCCCATGGTATTTTTCAATATTTTAATACTCTAGCTATGGCATTCCTGACGCATTTCTAGTTACTGGTTCATTATGAAGCCAAGACACATCTCCTGACATCTCTGAAACAGGACAAAGCCACTCATATTTCAGATCATATTCACGAGTGGAGATGTCATCATCGTCTGATCAAGTTTGATATTCTTGATTAGCTTCTAACCCACTAGTTCACTACCTCCTTTGTCAACAAGATTGCATAAGACATTGCTATGGGGGCATGTGTAACCAAGGAACAAGCCATTGTTCATGCCCAGTACCTCGATTTAGTGTACTCCCAGTCCGGCACATTATATGATATCTTGACTGATGCCCCGCGACCAAGAACCTCTAAAGAACTAGCTACCCCATCGGTTGATGGTGTTATTGGTTCTGTCTCTCAGAATTCTCACAAATATTCTAATGGGAATCAGAAATCGAATTCTTCCAACAATTCTGCTCCTCCAGCTACTCCAGATTCTGGTAAGACCGCGAAGGTCAATGTTGTTCAGGCCAATCCTGCAGACAAGACTTCCAAAGGGAAGAATAAGGGCAAAGGCAAAGCCAAATCCAATGCCTCGAAACCAGAATCCTCCAAACCACATGCTGATGATGGTTCGCAACGAAAACCGAAGTACCCTTGTCTGATCTATGATGAAGACCACTACACCAAAGATTGTCCCAGACGATCCGAAGTTAGTCAAATTCTTAAGGGCTCTAAGGGAACTCCAGCAGTTATTAAGGAACCCTTTCCATCTCAACAGACCCAGATGGTCGAGCAGCCTTCGCCATCTACACCGTTTGGGTCTCAGGTTTTCATGATGAATGGTGCTGCACCTATTTCTATTACCACTCGGTCGAAGGATTATGCCGGATCACGCCAGGCGGCTGGGAAGGAAGTCGTTGATGGCCCTCCTCCCCCACCTGCCTCTAGTCCTCTTGAAATTGAGAAGCCCAGTGCTGAGCCCATTATACGACCACCTTCCAAAGGTGTTCTCTAAAATTCTTCTTATAATCCAAACACCTGTGTTGCTCAACATTACAACATTGTTGAGGATTTGGCACAGGCACCTTCCGCAATGTCTGCGTTGGAAGTGCTTCAAAGTTGCCCATCTCAATGGAAAACTTTGTTATCTGCAATTGGCGGCATTGACCTTGCCGATTCTAGCCTTCTCACCTTCGATCTAGAGAATTTTGTCCCTCAACTTCCACACCAGATTTCCCTTGTTATACAAGTCAGCATCAACAGCCTCAATATTCATAGAGCCATTGTGGAAGAAAGTTCCTCTACCTACGTTATGTCATCTGCTTGCTAGAAGGCCATTGGCTCTCCAGCCCTCACTTCATCTCCCAATGCCCTTGAGGCATTCGATGGAAGGGAATCAAAACCCTTGGGTGTTCTTGCGAGTCTACCAATTACATTGCAAGGTAAAACAGTCAACGTTCAAGTGGAAGTTGTTGATGAAAAACCAAGTACAATCTTCTACTCGGCCGCAGTTGGACCCACGCCATGTTGTGCATTCCATCCACCCTCTTTCAACTTTTGAAATTTCCACATGAGGGAAAGATTATTACTGTTGATCAGTTGTCTTTCTTTACCTCATCCTCCAAGAACAACGTGCCATACATGGATCAAATTCCTAATCCCCCCGATAGTATAGGACCAGGTCTTTTCAAGGACCCTATTCTCATGGGTATTTTTCCCATTCCACCACCGAACACCGTTCAAGTCAACATGATCTCTAGGTCGGATGACCTGTGGATCATCCCTTCTCCTGAAAAGGTTTCCTCTTTTGGAGAATCGATGCCTCCGACCCCAGTTGAAATCAATTATTACGAGATCGTTGCCACATCAGATCCTCCTCCTCCTAATAATGCTCCTTTGAGCATGGCTCTTGATGTTTATTCTCAATCCCCTTGGCTCGACGATGCAGATTCGCCCGATCCTTTGAGAGAAGTTTTTCCGTCTGACGAAGCTATCATGGAGACTATGTCTCTTGAAGATCTGCCATGGAGAAATGGACATCATCGTTCCTCGTTCATGCCTGGCCTTGGGGAAATTTCTAATTTTCTCGAGCATTTTGCATCTGGTTATCCCCCTCCTGAACCTGCTCCTTTGAGCTCGTCGGAGCATAGTTCCTCTTCTTGTGTCAATCTCCCTAAAAAATGAAACAAGCTACTTCGAGGATAGTTCTTTTAAGTGTGTCAACCTTGTTAAAACAATGAAACACAGTCCCATTCAATTCGAGTTTTTGTTAGATATCATGAAATTCAAGTCGAATCTCTCTTACTCTTGTGTTTTGAAACTTCACTCCATTTTTCATATGGATTGAAGCTTGGGGTGCATGTACCTTGAATTGAGTCACCATGT
Source organism: Pinus albicaulis (assembly GCA_034641835.2). NCBI lineage: Eukaryota > Viridiplantae > Streptophyta > Pinopsida > Pinales > Pinaceae > Pinus > Pinus albicaulis. The sequence goes on from JAXQQM020063938.1 coordinate 28,151, forward strand.
TAGGGGCATGCCCAGTTTCCCTTGTCATTTCAAGCATAGTTTGCGTTTGTGCTTTTAAGCTTGTGAAAAAATAAAATATGTTGGTGTGATGCATTTTGTGAACTTTTAACTTTTCCATTGGGTCGTTATTTATGCAGATTATTTAGCTGATACATTAAATGACATTGTATTAGACATTTTCATAATATATAAAAACATCATCATATGTAAGAAAGATCCATGTAGAAATATATATATATATATATAGATATATGTTGAATGTATGCAGCATGTGCATCATATAAAATCCAAAAAATATACATGTTTGTTTTAATTACATCCGAAGACGACATGTCTCTCAAAAATATGCAAATAAAATCCTAGGCGACTAATCGACATGGTTCTCATGGTAGCAAGTCGCTGCCTGCACCAACCGCCTCAGTAAGCGATGGAGGAAACTCGGCACCCCTACGGTGTGCCTCTGGTAAGCCATAGGGACATTAGCTACACGAGCATAGTCCGGAACCCCATGAGCAATCCCCTCAAGGTTCTGTACCAGTGCGTTCCCCTCACCTTGAGGGTTGTAAGTGAGAAGAGTCCTCCTCCCTATCGGTGCAATCCAAGCAGGCCTCTCTGGCCAACATCTGCATACATAAAGGATTAATTGTTAGAACATGCATGTATACCAAAACATCATAAAATTCATAAAAAATCAAAAAGAGTCTCACCCAGCTCCTCATCTCAGTCCTCTCCTTCCGAGAGCGGAAGGTCCGGCTCTCCAGTGAAATCAGTGCCCGCATGGGGCTAGTCCTCTATGATAATTAGTTGTTGTCGCAGCCATCCAAAGAACTCGGGCCGCCATGAAATCTACTGGCCACCCCCTGCCCTGGGCATTAATGCTGCCCATCGAGCCATCCGTGGCTCTCTCAATGGTGGATCTGGGACTATCACCCCCTGGCCCTGGAAGATAGGTAACCGTTCTAGGAAGAATGATACCAAGATTGACCCCTACCCAAACTGCTTCAGTTTGGCCTTTTTGCATTTGGTCAATTTTCATTTGATGTTCATATTCATGGTTGTTGCCCAGTCAAACACTGTGGGATTCATGCACTCTGACACCAGGAGGAGCTGTGTTTTGGTAGCCTCGTGCAGTGCCTGTGACCCCGCAGCCCACGTAATGGTATGTAGCACCACTGTGAGTGCTAGGTCAGGAATAGTATGAATGTCGACTTTGCACTACCTGATCCCGTTTGTGCCCCTGGGCACACCCTCTCCATGACCATCGACATTTTTTCGCTAGAAGGCCTGGTGCCTGTCATAATCGAAACTGGACCTCTACATGACAGTCCAGTGATGAAGTAGACATCGGACACTTCAAGTTCAAGTACTTGATCTCAAATTTTAAACTTCTCTTTGTCCTCATCCCAGATACTTATCAAATATTGTAATAATTCGGGCTGAGCCCTGAGACATGGTGTTAAGAAGAATTTATTTAACCCGAAATTTCTAAGAACTCTCATGCATTACTCATTCTCCATTGCCAACTCATCTTCTTCACTGTTCTCCCTTTCTTTCCATTCAATCACCATTTTTTGCTTTATACCTACATCAAATTGGTCATAAGCACATTGCAAGATCCCTTGGGCATTTAAAATGACAATTAATTGGCTCAATTTTTGTTAAATTTGAGAGGAATATTGGGTTGCGCAGTTGGAGCGGTTGTTTTGATGACAGTCGTGCCACATGGCACGGACCCTTTGCAAAAAGAGGTCGATTGGCGCGGGTCCGTGCCTGACACCCATGCCAAACGCGGAAGCCCTAGTTTTTCAAATCCTCCCCTCAGGGATGCCAAATGACAATGGAAAGCTATGAACAATGGCTTAAAAAATGGCTAATGGAAGCGGCTCTTCCCTGGAAAAGACGGGATCTGGAATGGTGCACTGGACTGTCCATGATCATCACTGCAAGATCGCAAGGAAATAACTCACTATCACTCTACCCAAGAGGTAAAAAGGTAAAAAGTAAATATTTTTTTACTATTGGTCATATTTATAACTTTTCCAAATCAAATTTAGGTTTTCGGACTTGTTTTTCCAATATTTCACCATGTTTTGTCGAAAAATGGGTTTTACACTTGATTTTTGTGCAGCGATAGGTTTTCACACGATTAGGACGACGACACGAGTTGCATTTTATACTTTTTTGGCCTCGGTAAAAACACAAAAAATTCACTACTGGAGTCACCTTTCAGCTCTTTTCTGACTCTCTAAAAATGAAAAGATTGTCGAGTCACTTGTCGTTTTGAGCTCGTTAAATTGGCTGCGAAACGACATCTACCAATATACATTTACCCTTTTTTTGGGCTGGGATAGATTACTTACGAAAAAGGAATACCCTAACCTATTGCGACTAGGAGGTTCTCTCAGACATAGTTTTCTACCTTTTCAGATCTGTGAGACTATCTACGAAAAGGGACTGCTGGAGTTTTCTTTTCCGTTTTCTTTTCAAACTCTCTAAACATGAAAAGACGTTAAGTTCTTCCTTTGTCAGACTCGTTAAAAAATGATAACATCGGACTCCGTCGTAATGATGTTACTCAAGTTCCTCCTTCCTAGGGCTCGTTAAATGTACTAGGTTGGATTTGTCCAAAGGAAAAACTTATATCACAACAATATGCTATACCCTTCAAGCTTGTTTCCAAAAATAATTGGGGTACTCGCCAAAAATGGTGGGGGAAAATGGAACCAGTATCACCGTCGTGTCGGCAGTATGTCGCTCTTGAACATGGCACTTGTCTGCTTTCATGTCGGGTTGGGGACATCTCATCTTGTTATCTTCTTGCCTCCGTGGGTTTGGTTAATCTCTTTTGACCGCTCATCTACTCTTTTCCATGTCATCGTGACCTTGGATCCTTTGATGTCAAATACTGCCAAATCCATTGTCATGCCACCGATATGTTCAAGAGAAGTTGGCCTATGCAGTTTTCAACCTCCCTCTGATTCTCTATTGATATTGATTCACATAAACATCATGTTCCTCTGTCTCGTGTTGATGATGTGGGAAACATTATGGCCCACCTTCAATCGAGGTCGCTTCCTGTCAACTTCAGCTCATTATCCAGGAAGTTGATCTAGAGACTCCCTTCAGGTACCTTGGAGCCTGCATGCCTCAATGGCAGGTTCTTCGCATTCGATGCAAGGTTTTCATTATTAGCCTTCGATCGGATGATTCTGCGGGTGTTCAACGCTAGCTCACTGTTCAAATTCCATGGATTTTACCTCTTGTACCTTGAGAGCCATCGTCATTATTGGTGGTTCCTATCGCGTCTGTTAACAACTTTCATTATTGGCTGGTAATCAGGCGATGTTCTTTCATGTTCGACTTCAGCTCACTTATTCGCATGCTCGGACTTGTACTCTATTCGGGTCGAGATGGAGTGCAAGACCCTGGATCTTGTCTGATAAAATATAGGCTGCGGATTCTTTGTGGATTATCATGATTGGTTACAGGACTCATTTGATTGGATGGCTGTGACCATACCTAAGTCTACTTGTTGATCCTTCTTTGCTGGATGGCTGCGTCCACACCTTGGATCTTGGTTATTGTACACTCTATTATGGATGGTTGTGCCCATACCACATATCATGTATCAAAGATATTATTTGTATTTGCAGGTCTTCTGATGGTAGTGTTTTCAGTTGGGCGCATTCTCATAAAGCATTTCACCCCTCCCTCTCTCTTGGACCTCATGATTTAGGGGGCATCTATTACACATCATTTTTTCACTGTCCCTGCAATCCCTCATCCCATACATTGGAGGACTATTCCCATGACCTTTGAACAGTAAAATGTCCTAAAAACACCTTCATGGCATCCTCCTGCATAAGGAAAAACATTCTCCTGAAGAACATTTCCTATGAAAAACCCTAAAAACAGATGTTTTAGCCTTGGCGCGACTAGCCAGTTCATTCCTCATGCCAATGGGGGAAATCCACACTAGAGGGCATGCCAGCTGGTGCTGTGTCCCTGTGTTTCACTCGCGCCAAGCTTATTAAGGGATGTTTTTTACAAATAAATGGCGGAAGTTTGATTCTAACAAACTCCAGAATGAATCATCAAAAGAAGTATAGTGGTTTGGCTCCAGATCTTCATGTATAGGAAGTGGTTTTCCACCTTTCATGGAACCTTCCTAAGAGATAGGACCTATCCCATGATTATAGGGATCCTAGCTTCCCTTCCTCCATCTATAAAAGCTGGCCCTCTCCATTTGCTAGCTAGCTAAACTTGTAGGAAGGAAACTATAGCTGGGCAACTATTGAGAGCTGAGTTGAAGAGAACCCCGTAAGAGAGAGAGCTTCGTCCAGATTCCTGACAGGATTTGTTGAGACATGCTCCGCTGCAAGTCCCACCGAAGGAAGATAATAGCGTCAGAGCACTTGGTTGTAATCCCCCTTTTGTCATTTATAATATAAGCGACTCTGATTTTGGTTCCATTCTTGTGTTTATTCTTTTATGTAATGCAACGAATTATATCTTATCCGACTGATATATAGTTACATTCTTTAAGTATTACGTTGTATTTCATTGTTTCTCTATGTGTGTACAAGTGTCTGGACGTGATGAATGGAAATATTGTGATCTGTCAGGTTAGGGACGAGGAGCACTGCTTCTTCATTGAAAACAACAGTGTGGGATTTGTGGTAGGCTACTTATCGTAGTCTTTTTCTTTCTTGTAACTAGGAACCAACGTCATTGCGTGATTTGATTGTTGCTAGACCCAATCTATGGCTAGTGGGATTGCCTCTGTCTGCATAGGGGATTTACCTCCTCAACACTCCTAGCCACCCTTCACTCTTCTTCAATGGTAGTGAGATTGAACTTCCTATAAGAGATCCTTATCAATACTCTGAGGAACCTATTGGGGAAGAAGAAGAAGACTTTGGTCCAACTGAGGGACTTTATTCACCTATCTTAACCATGGTTGGGATCCAGAGATCCTTTCCCATAAGAGAGGCAGATGGGGAAACTAAGATGAAAAACATTAGCCCCTCTTCCACACTTCCATGGACTTACCTCTGAGGATCCTGACACATTCATGTTTAAATTTTCTATTTTATATAGGACTTATGACTACACCTCTGATGATTAGAAGTTGAAGCTATTATCATCCACCCTTAAGGATGCAACCTTGCACTGGTTCATGGGTTTGCCTGGGACAACATCACTACCTGGGCACAGATGGAAGGGACCTTCAACAAAAAGTACAAATACTACTATAGGTCCAAGGAAACTAAGGATGAGATATTTAGGATGACTCTATGGCCTGATGAATCCCTAGAGGACTATGAAGAGAGGTTTCAATTAAACTATAAGAGATCCAACTTTACTCTTGATCCTGCATCACTGAAACTTGTACTTCTTTGAGGGATCAGAGAAGAGATGATAGAAACCTTGAATATGCTATAAAGATGAGATATCTACCAACTTCCTTATGAAAAAATCAAAACTATCTTCTGGAACCATTCTAGGGTATGAAAAAAGATAGGTAGAGCTGGCCAAAACACATTCAATACCCCTTCGTCTTCCACCTCCATAAAACATGAGATTGGAAACATGTCAGAGGAATTCAAGAGTGACATGTTGCACACCCTTTCTTTGCAAATGGACACAATGCAGGTCAAAAGGAAGCAAGAGGAAGCAGAGAGATCCATGTTGAGTTTGAACTTTACCCATTTTTGACACCTATCCTAGACCTTGCCTCCCTTATTTTTGAACCCTTTTCGCTCTTTAATTATGCCTAGTTTGGCTATGTTATCTAGTTTCTGCTAAAAAGGGTACCATAAGACTAAGGTATGTTGAATTATCATAAGAAGTGTCATTTTATATAAATTTGAGTATTCTTTGATCTATTTGTGTCTTTATTGCATTATTTCTCTAACTAGTCTAGGACTCGTGCGCAAATTTGCTAGATTCGAATAGTTTCGCAATTCCTGCATACAGCTCATGCGACCGAGATTCCTGTAGACGTTCCAGATTTTATGAATATACGTCGATTTCCTGCAACTGTCTTAATTACTTGCAGTGAGATTAATGGTTGACCATGTTCCACTCATCTCCAGATCGAGTAAAGTCATGGGTTTTGAAGGTAGTTTTCAGCATATGTAAGTTGTCCTATTCACTATTCTGAATCCTCTTTTGCAACCACTCAAAGCTCCATATCTTCTCTCATTCCCACATGGAGAAACATCTTCAGCCACATAATAGAAATCATCTAATCCATGCTTCCAGTCATGGATTAGACTTAACAGACTATTCAATTTGTATATGTATCATTGGCTATAGGCTTCGAATAGTGATCTACTTTGTTCAAGCCAAATATGGGCTTCGAGGAATGTATAAATTAGATGTATTTCGCTTTGTAAGAGGGTTGGGTTGAGATTTTTTTTGATAGCAAGATATTGAACTGTACTTGACTGTAATTTCAAATTAATAAAATAGTCTATGTTATGTTTATCTTTCTGAACAAATCTTTCGACTTTTGAAGGAGTTGTGAGTGAGGGAGGGCCCCATTTTCTCACAACTCCTGTAGCATAGTGTGTGTGTTTTATTTATATTTTATTTATGCCTTAATAATTTATGTACACAACTAGTGCTTTCTTTCTACATTTCCTGCAGCAAATTTTAATTTATTAAGCGATTTAATTCTTTGTATTAAAGAGTTATTTTCATTTTATCAATGATTGCATTCATGCTCTTTAAGTTGTATTTTTTATTATGGTTTATCTTTTATCTTTTCCTACATCAATATCAGCAAACTCAAGTGCTGTAGAGGGATGTTATATGACACTCCATATCCATTGCGGCTAAAGTATTGATACAGAAAAGAATCATGAGTTGTTGATTGTTGTTTTATCTTTATCTTTTAATGGTCAATATCAACAATCCTAAGTGATATAGAGGGATGATATATGCCACTCCATAGCCGTTACTGCCAAGTATTGACATAGGAAAGAAGCATTAGTTGATGTGTGTATAATGTGTTAACACTTGAATTAATTAGCCTGCATATACTTTGCACTGCATCTCATCAGTTTACCTTCCTGGGTTGAAAATTCATGATTGGAAAATTATAAGCATATAATTTGGCTCAACATTTTGGCGTCATTGTCGGGGAGGTGCTAAGGGATGATACTGAAAATGTTTTAGCTTGATTTTTTTTATTTTGTTTTTCAGGAATAGGGGAGTCGAAGTGCAAAGGCGAAGGGAAAATCCCATGCACCCATAGAGGTCAGACACTCGCCAAAGCCGTGTCCTGATTGTTTGGTAAGTTTTAATTTTGTTTGAATATTAGATGAATAAGGTCCAATATTTTCTATATTTTTCTGTGGTGGTGTGAGCACCACTTCAATTACTAATACACTAGCAAGAAAAAGGAATTCTGTAAGAAACAAGGTAGTAAAGGAAGAAGAATCTCAACAAGAGGTCTGCAGTCCAGAGCAGATTGAAAATTCCATAGCAGAATCCTCTGTTGGAAAGTATTCCATTGTAGCCCATCTCAAGTCTCCCCTTACAAGAAATATAACATCTCTGCTCAGTGGTCAACAGGAAGAGGAGTTCCTTGTGAACCCAATTAAAGAAATAGAGTTCCATACCATTGAATCTAAGGAATCTATAGTCTTCCAAGGTCCCACTCTTTCTTGGACTGATATGGCTCATCTAGAAGGCACTAATGAGACTGAGGAGAAAGTAGTTACATTTTAATTTCCTATTAAGGAGAATGGTGGAGCTACTCAGATGAAAACAATTCCTCCCTCGGCCTTGCCTAATTTTCGTGGTACTTCTAGTGAGGATCTAGATGCCTTCCTATTCGAATTTGATGTGTTGTGTCGGAGCTATGACTATTCTTCCAATGCTCAGAAGCTGAATTTGTTTCCTACTACATTAAAGGATGCAGCTCTCAGGTGGTTTATGGGGTTGGGGTTAAACTCCATTTCAACTCAGGATGAAATGAAGAAGGTATTCCTGAGAAAGTACCAAGACTACTGTAAAACCAGATACCTCAGAGAAGAGATTTTTGGGATGACTCAGAAGGAAGGGGAGAGCCTTGAATATTTGGTAGAAATATTCCAATACAACTTGCAGAAATCTAATATGAATCAATTGGATAAAGAGACCAAGAGAACCATTTTTATCAGGGAAATCATACCAGAATATCTGGAGGTCTTAAATCTAATGGGAGTAGGTGATGTATCGAAGTTGAGTTATGATGATGCGTGCGATATTTTTAAAAGATATTCAAGAGGAAATTCCAAGGTGGGAGGAGGACCAAGAGATCCTTCTTCCAATCTTGTCAAACTAGTTGCTGGAGCTGGAGTAACCAAAGATGAAATGGGTAATTTATTTGAAAATTTTAAAACTGGCATTCTTAGCACTTTATCTTCACAATTAGATTTTTTGCAGGCTAAGAAGAGATAGGAGAAATAGGATGAACTGGGGAAAGCCTTGGCGATGTTCTGCTCCAAATGCAAGAAGAAACATGCTCTAAGGGAATTCCCTGCTGATAGTATCGAGGTATGTTGAATTTGTTAGGCTGAGAATTCCACTGATAAATGTCCTTCTCAGCCTGAAATTAAAGCAGCATACATAAAAAATCAAGGATTTGTCAATGAAATTTATGAAATGGCACCTTAGATACCATGGAAGCCACGTCTTACAGGTATGTCATGGTCAAATTTTCAATTTTCTTATGCTCAAAATCAGATGTGGAATGTTCCATTTCCCTAGCAGCCTTGGCCTCCTCAACAACCTTGGTAGCAGAACTATTCTTATCCTACTACACAGAGTTTCCCAACTCAAAATTTTTATTCACAGCCCACACCACCACAAATGATACAACCACAACAATAGCTTCAATTGACTGCCCCACCAAATCAACCTCGTCCCACACAACTTCCTGCTCAACAAGTGTCTAATTCCAACAATAAAACCGTCTGATCCACTCATGACATTAGATTGGTCACTTATACCACTTTTCCTACCTACTGTATTGCACTTCATCCAATGCAGGAATTTTCTAACCCTGTGTTATAGAAATTTCCTATGTATCTGCAGGAAATGTTTGTTCCTGTATAGGTGCAGGAATTAACTATGTAGCTGTATGAAATCAACCTTAGGTCGAGAAAAATGGGGACTCAGCCTGAAATAATTGAGGAGATTGTAGAGGAAGATACATAAGAGATTCCTGAAGAAGAAACCACACCTGAACCAACAAAACAATCCACCTCAAGGCCACAAGAACCTTCCTCATCTCATACAGTCCAGCGTCCTTTTCCAGAGAGGTTGGAAATGGAAATTAAAACAAAAAAAAAACCTCAATTTTATCTTGTATCTGAACTAAGAAATATGTGCATCAAGATCCCATTAGTGCAAGCAATAAAGGACATCCCAATATATGAAAAAACAGTGAGGGAACTATGTGCCAAGAAACAAGGGAGGCAAAAGAAATAACCCTCAACAATTCAAGTAGGTGGAAATCTTGCAAGTTTAATGTCTACCAGATTTGTCACTAAAAAATATGTGGATCCCAAAATCCCCGCAGTGACCACATCCATCAATGGATACCCCATAAAGAACACTTTGATTGATTTAGGTGCAGCCATCAATGTGATGACTATGGAAACTTTATCTCATATAGGATCCTTTGACTTCTTACCCACTCCTACCATGTTAGAATTAGCAGATGGGTCTAAGGTAAAGCCAGAGGGGGTTTTAGAAGAAATTTTCATCTCATTGGATTCTTGGGAGTACCCTGCAGATTTTTATGTTCTTCAACCTACAACTAACTTAGGAGGACACCAATTTATCTTGGGGAGACCATGGCTAGCCATGGACGATGCCTACATAGGGTTTATATCTGGAAACATGACTATCACTCATGGGGCTGAAACAAAACATATCAACTTGTATCCCCCCACTAAACCTCTCTTGAGACCAGAAAACACACATTGTGTTGAAGAAGAAGAAGAGCAAGATTCAGAAAGTACCCAACCAGTTTTCACAATAGCCTTAGCCATGACTCTTAAGGAAAATTCTGAGGAAGATCTGATAAATTGTTGTATTTCTAATCTAGATTTCCCATAGCATTTATAAGGATAGTTTAGTCATAATTTAGATATCATTACTGATCTGCAGGATGTTTATGAACATAGTTCAACTTCTGAATTACATTTAGCCCTCTTATCTACATTTAATTCATATTCAATGTCTAAATGGGGGAGTAAGGTAGTGGAGATTTTTCCTGAAAAATATTTAAACATTAATTCTGACTTAACTCGTGAACAAGAACAATAATTAATTCAAACATTGAAAAAAATTTCAGATACATTTTCATGGGAATATACTGATATGAGGGGCATTCATCCAAACACATGCATTCATCACATTTACATAGAAGAAAATGCTAGGCCTGTGAGACAACCACAAAGGAGGATGAACCCCGCTTTAAGGTAAATTGTAAAAGATGAATTACAAAAATTGTTAAATGCAGGATTCATCTATCCTATCTTAGATAGCCAGTGGGTATCCCCACTAGTCATTGTCCCCAATAAAAATGGTAAATGGCAAGTGTGTGTATATTACAGGGAACTAAACAAAGCTACATTAAAAGATCATTTCCCTTTACTGTTTATAGACCAAATACTAGATACTCTAGCAAGAAAAAAATAATTTTCCTTCCTAGATGGATTCAGCTGATACAATCAGATTAGGATAGCCCCTAAGGATCAGGAAAAGACAATGTTTACATGTCCCTGGGGTACCTATGCATATAAAGTATTACCATTTGGTCTATGCAATGCACCAGCCACATTTAAATGGGCAGTCCTTGGTATTTTCTCTGATCTTTTGCATGATTACGTAGACGTTTATATGGATGACTTTATAGTTATGGATGATACTTTTAAAGAAGCTTTACATAATCTTGAAAAAAAATTGTAGAGGTGTAGAGAAACTAATATTTCATTAATTAATAAAAAATGTTTTATGATTATGACTAAAGGTATTATTTTGGGTCATCATTTTTCTGCTGCAAGAATTAAGGTCGATCTCACAAAGATTGAGGCTATTGTAAAGCTGCCTCCACCAACTAACCGAAAGGGAGTTCATAGTTTTCTTGGATATGTAGGCTACTATAGGAGGTTTCTTGAAAAATTTACAAAGGTATCCTCTCCATTGTTTAAATTATTGACCAAAGAATCTGAATTTCATTGGAATAATGAGTGTCAAGCTGCATTTGATAAACTCAAGGAAAAGCTTTCTTCAATACCTGTCTTGAGAGGCCTAAATTGGAATTTTCCTTTTCATATTTCCACTGATGCCTGTGATTCGGCCATAGGATCAGTATTGGATCAAAAGGAGGATACTGTAACCCATGCCATTTATTTTATTTAGTAAAAAATTTACTCCTGTAGAACTGAATTACACGGTAACTGAAAAACAATTCCTTGATGTGATTTATGCTATTAACAAGTTTAGACACTACATCACATGTTATGAAGTTTTTGTACACACAGATCATTCTACTATTCATTATCTCATGAATAAACCAATCACTAATGAAAGAATTACTAGGTGGTTGTTGTTGCTATAGGAATTTGACATCATGGTATTGGATAAATCGAGAAAAGAAAATCAGGTAGTCGATTTTTTGTCTAGTCCCAACCATGCAGGTGAGGATCTTCCTGTTAATGATCAATTTCTAGATGAAAATTCGTTTTCCATCTCTGTTAAAACACCTTGGTTTGCAGACATGGCTAGTTATCTTGCTACAAGAAATTTCCCACCTTACTTTTCATCTAATCAAAAAAACAGAATCATTAGGAAAAGTGTTGATTATTGTTGGATTAGGGGAGATCTATTTTTTACTAGACTTGATTTTATTATCCGCATGTGTGTCATAGAATATGAGATCTATGACATGCTGAGAGCCTGTCATGATGAACCTTGAGGAGGACACTTTGCAGACAAGAAGACAACTTATAAGATCCTTCACACAGGTTACTATTGGCCTAATATCTTCAAGGATGAAAAGGAGTATGTTCGAAAGTGTGATAGCTGCCAGAGAATGGGGCGGCCTATACAATCAGATGAAATTCCTTTGTAGCCATAGGTTCTCATAGAACCATTTGAGAGGTGGGATCTTGATTTTGTAGGTCCCATCAATCCTATATCCAAAGGTAAGAAGTATATTTTGGTTTGTACTGATTATGTGACAAATTGGGTGGAGGAAAAAGCATTACCTAGAGAAACGAAAAAAGCAGTGGAAGATTTTCTTTTCTCTGATATTTTTGTAAGATTTGGAGTACCTAGGGAAATAGTTACTTATCAGGGTTCTCAGTTAGTGTCTAAGTTTATGCAGTAAATGGTGAAAAAATATCAAATTACCCACTGTAATTCCACCCCTTATCATCCATAGGCCAATGGGAAGGTGGAATCAACCAACAAGGTGCTAGAAACAATCCTTACCAAGACAGTGCATTTACACAAGAAGGATTGGTCTGACAAACTTCTTGAGTCCTTGTGGGCTTACCGAATTACATGGAGAGGTACCAATAGATTTTCTCAGTATGAACTAGTGTATGGAAAACAAGATTTTCGGCCCCTCGAATTTCAGATCAAAACCTTTAGAATGGCATCACATTTGGGTATAAACCTTGGTGAAGTGCAACAATAGAGAATCTTGCAGCTCAAAGAGTTAGATGAGATTAGGCAGGATGCTTTTCAGCATACTAACTTGATCCAACAACAAAGGGCCAAATGGCATGAAAAATACATCAAGAAGAAGAAATTCAAAGAGGGTGACTGGGCATTGTTGTATGATCCTAAATTTAAAAACTTCAAAGGGAAATTTAACACACATTGGATAGGCCCCTATGAGATTGAAAAAGATTTTGATAATGGATCTATTCAGATTAAAACTATTGATTATGAGAATGGTACCTTCTTGGTGAATGGGCACAAACTCAAACTATATCAAAAACCCCAATCTAAGGAGGAATTTGTGGAGGAAATGGTGAAGAAGAAAGAGCTGGAGATGGTAAGGGAAGGGATCCTTCCTTCCACTATCTCTTCCTAATTTTCCTGGTGACACAATGAGCTCACTATGTTCCTTCTCATGCTCAATAAACCATGAGAGGAATTTCTATAAGGTAGGTTTATTCTTTTTTTCGGGCCCAATTGATTATTTATAGAAAAGGAACCCCCTGGAGTCATCTTTTTCAGTATTTTAGACTCTCTAAAATTGAAATCTGGAGATCATGGACTGCCACTGGGCTTGTTAAAAACACAGGTCAGTAGATCCTTTTGGATCTTCTCAATAAAATTTGTTTTTCCTTAGTTAATCTATGGATTTATCGTGTTGGACTGATGTGGGATTTATTAAGGCCCTCCTTCCAACAATTCTGGCCCATCGACATTAGCAAATTATTTGGGTGCAGTATTAGAGCCTTGTGATGCCTTGAAGCTTGTATGCCCCAATGACAGGCTATCTTGGCAGTGGTAATGGAGAATCATTGTTGGAGCAGGGTCTCCTAAAGGCTGTGAATTTTGTCCATTTTTTTATATTTTTGTATTTTTTAGTCTAACGCAGGGGTTTTGGGGTGGGGAAAAGCCCATAACGCATTGTACATAGGTAAAGGATAGACAAAGAGTCAGAAAACCACAGTTTGCGGACCATCGGATGCATAGGCTAAATTGGTATAAATAGATGAACCTTTTTGAGTCTTAGGCAGGAAAGAATAAAGATTGATGTGAAGAAAAAATTGTTAGATCTGTGGTAGCATTGTTTGGGTTAGGACTCCTGTTGGATGTGAGCGCGGAGATCCTCTGTCCTGCTGTGTGCGTACCCTGCTGGCTGTGTACATAGGTGGTATTCTAGGAATGTAAGAGGATTTTTGGTAGTGATATATATGTGAAAGTATTGTTGGACATCTGATGTTATCTAGATCTGTTATGTTATGATTGATGCGAACTTGGGTTACATGATTGAGTATGAAAGTATTTGTTTAATAGCTGCAAACTGTTTGTGTTTTTGGTATGTGTATCTATGATCTGTTAAATTGTTATGATTATACTGTTCTATGATCATAGCTGGTAGTACCCACATGGATGAGAACCTATTAAGTAGATCCGATAAGCTACGTTCTGGTTATATACTAAAAACCATGTGAGTAGCATCTTGTTGTGTAGATCTGATAATTGCAAACTTGCTTGACTTACCTACTCTCTCTTAGGGTGCGGAAACCTGGTTCCAACACTCTCCCATACTACTTCGGGTGAGACTTTGGCCTGTGCAAGCAAGTCATTGCCGAAAGGGCTAGTAGTATAGGGGTTTTTTGGAAAACGTTAACCTCTAAACCTAGGTCAAGACCCCTCGAGCCAACAAATGGTTCCGTTGCCGGGACCGGGAGAATTTTGAGAGAGATTGGGTAATTCCAAGACCATATTGGAAACCTAAGAAAAAATAAATCGACGAGTGGTTTGATAAGCAAGCTCAATAATTTGCAGTAAAAGAAAATCGCAATGCGAAGTTGACCGCAGAGGAGTGGAAGAATAAGCACATTTTCACGGAGATCTATGAGATTTTCTTTGTGATGAGTGCGATCAAGCTCTAGGAGTAGCTTACAAGGCTTGTCGGTTTTTAGAAGTGTTGGAAAGACAAAAGGGTCACGCAGTGGACCCCAGAGCGGTTCCAACAGTTAGAAAAGACTGATAACACCATCACTCACATGGTAGATCACAGGGTGGATAGTGTGATAGGAATATTTGTGACAGAATTTGCAGTCGACCAATTTGTGTCCTACTCAGAAGCAGAGCAGAGGTTCTTCAATGGTTTCCAAGGTAAGTTTCTGAAAACTTTGCCATTAATAATTAAGATATTGTTGTGCGAAAAAAAGCATTTTGTGTAGTCATACAGAGTGAATGATCTCTGATGAGGGTAAAACACGCAATGGTAAGTATTACAAAACTAATCAAGAAGGGGATCAGTCTGTCTACAGTCCAGTAAGAAATTTTGTTGCACATAGCTCTCCATCTATGCCACCTTCGAACCCTCATAGGGGTAAGCACTCACCTCCACCACCACCAGAAGATGATATGGCCTCTCACATGAAGCTACCTACCTTCAGGGGTGTGGGGGATGAAGACATGGATCGACTCTAGTTTGTCACAGGGTCGGTATGGACTGTGTAGAACATGGCTAGCGATGTGGTGAAAAGGGTGTAGCTATCCCTTTCCTTTGAAGGAAGAGCCTTGCACTGGTACATGGGATATATTGACCAACATGCGAATGCGAATATTGAGGAAATCAATAATGCCTTGAAACAACAGTTCAAGAAGCCTAAGTCCTACTCTCAGATAGTAAACGATCTAAAGGATTTCAAACAAGGACCATCTGAGTCCATATGGGAAGTTGATCAACGATTAAAAAGAGTAATTAGAGAAGGAGGATTCCAGTATGATGACAGGCAGCACACATAATGGTTCATTGTTATGTTGTTGCCCCACTTGCGCGTGCTGATGGGTCATCAAGCTATTGAATCGCAGGAGAAGGCCTTGGAGGTTTCCATGAAGCTGGAGGCTGCGCCAAAAGATGATACCCAGTTAGGTGTATAACAGATACAAGGCCAACTAGAGGCAATGCACATGGAGATCTAGAATCTGTGGAAGGAGCAAGGAGTAGAAGCTAGCCTTGAAAGATGGTGCATACGATGCAGGGTGAATGGCCACACAAAGAATAATTGTTCGCTGCTCACAGACTACATGCAGGCTGGGGGACCCAAGCCGCTGCGCCCTAGGGAACCTGCGGGACCAAGTGGGCCAGCGCTATGATGTGATGACTATCTCGCGTTGCTAAGCTGCATGATACCAACCACTGCCCCCACCTTGCTGCATATATCCCAGAAGTAAAGCAACAATGGTGTAGGTTTTTCAAGTCTGTAGGACATGATGAATAGAACTGCCAAACATATGATCTAATGATAGAACAAGGAAACCTATATAGGGTACAGTCGGACCCCTCATCACCTAGATCCCCTGCAGGTATAGGAGGCTCCCCAGCTAGGGGTAGGGGAGGGGGATGAGGTGGAAGCACAGGTAGGGGTAGAGGCCAACTGATCTGCTACAACTGCGGGTAAGTAGGTCACTTTGCGAGGGACTGCACAAACCCAACATGAAAATCGTACAGATATTGCAGACAACTGGACCATGTGATCAAGGACTCCCCGAATCTGATAGCCAAGGTGCAGGAAAAGCAACAAACACCTACACATAATATACAACGGGTTAAGGTGGAACCTTGTGAGGAGGGGTTGAGCATTAATGTGATAACGCGCAGCGGTATGGCCACCAGAGGGTCTACAGAGAAAGCTGAGGTGGAGCCTCTTATCCGTAAAACAACCACTAAATGGGAAGACGTGGACTTACAAAGGGAGAAGGAGACCTTTGTCATAGCGCGACAAGTCTTTTCTCAGGAAGAAACATTTGCTCCTCAGAACCCCACCGACAGTAGAGTTGAAGATGAGGTCAAACCATTCTTGCAGGCATGCATGAATCTGTTGCATAATCAGCAGGCCGTAGAAAACCTCGAAGCCCTAATCAACAGCTGCGCAGGAAAATTAGACCCAATCATGAAATTTAAGGATGTACACAAACTATATAAGAATAAGAGATGCACTAGTCGAGAGATGCGATTAACCACGCAAATTGTTGATTATGAAATGGTCTAGGTTATTCTAGACCTAGGATCAGATGCAAATTTACTACCTAAACAGACTTGGAAGCGAATGGGAGAACCTAAATTGGAATGGTCCACTATCCAGCTGCACATGTCTAATCAACAGAAGATCATACTTTTGGGAAGATTATCAAAGATTGTAGTAGATATCGTTGGAGTTAAGGTACGGGCTGACTTTGAAGTCATTCATATTGTGGAAGATGCGGACCCCTATCCGGCACTCCTAGAATTGGATCGGGCCATTGATATGGGTGGTATTATCAATTTGAAGAAATGAAGCATAATGTTTGAAAGTGAAGGAACATGGGTAATCGTACCACCAGACCCTGAAGAAGGAGAAAGGTATACCAAGCCATCGCGTGAGGAAGAAGAGGTGGATCACATCTGTTATCACTATTAAAATACTCTAAATTCATTCAGTTCATACTTGTTCTTAAGTCATGGTATTAGATAGGGTTTGAGTCATTTTTATGTTTTATAGGGTCTAAGTCATAGTTTGAGAGTCTCATTTCATCACCAAACCAAGTTCATAAACTTTTTTGTACACTTTAGTAGTCTCATGTCATGTTTTGAAACCCATATTTTAAGTTTTTTTCAAAAAAAAATTCAAATAAGCCACGAAACCACGTTTTTGTAGCACGCTCAGTGTAAAAAACTGCTTATGCGCTACAAAAACACTGGTCTTTTCATAGCGCAAATTCCCAAAATAACACTACCAGCGCTACGAAATCGGGGTTTCAGAATTTTCGGTTTAGTTGTCACATCCATCAACTTGGGGTTAAATTTTCATGATTATAGTGTCAATCCACGATCATGGTGTCAGTCCACGAATCCTCCTTCACGCATGCAACCATCCAAAGTAGTTATGAAATCATTATGAGATTCATTAGCGGTCATTTTTCATTGGTCCTTTGCAAATTTGAAAAGGGAATTGGTTATTATTATTTTTATCTCATGCATGAAGGCACTGCGTGCATATCTATTGCTGAAAGAGAAGCTCATGATAAGATACCAGAGCTCTCATTTCGTTTTCAAGCAATGAAGACTTTTCAGTCAAGCGAGGCAGAATTCAATTGGTGATTATGTCAGCAGTTTTGATTGCAAATCCAGTAAGTTCGAAAATAGTTGCTCACTGAAACAAGGTTTTAAATCAAGCGAGGCAGAGTTTTAAATCAAGCGAGGCTGAACCAAATTCTCAAGTGAGCCAGTTTATCCAACAAGGAGGTTTATTACAGTTTTACTGAAGACACGGGGTTTCCAAGAAGAATATGGCAGAAGAAAGAAGAAATCACCGGTCGGGTCACTGCCTGAGGATAGAACCTGAAGGTTTAGAGAGTCTCACCAGGGATAAATCTATTGAAGAATCCTTCAAGAAAGTAGGTTGCTGGAGGTTCTGTGAAAAGCTTCAAGGAGGGCATAATTAGGTCACCAAATAATTTGCTACCAACTTCATAGGGTCAAACACAAAGGTTGGTTTTCTTAATATACCAATTTCTCCTGAAGTTATATCAGCAGTCATATAAATCCCAAGAGGGGAGGAAAGATGGTTTAAAATTTTTAGGTTTGAAATGCAACCCTGTAAAATATTTTTGAAACCAGAGTTTATGGACACTAATTTGAATAAAGTTGTGCCAAGAAATTATGTCAAGGATGCATTTGCCAACCTGCTCTACAATATTCAAAGATACTTCACCTGCGAAGGGAGATATCACAAGGTGCATACTTATCACTTTAAACTCTTATTGCATTTCACAGGAACAATCTCTCTAGGTTTACCTTTCTTTCTATTTCGAAGTCTAGCCAAGATGGAAGACAAAGTTCAGATGAAAACTCAGGCATGTGAAACCTCTTTATTTTATCATGGTCTAGTCAAGTTAATAGTTTTGTATGAGCATTATAAGGTGAAAATAGAATGGTCTGCATTTCTCTTTTTGAGTGGAATAGGGGTTGAAAGAACAGATGCTAGCCCTCAAGTCAAAAAAACATCTTCATTAAAGACTACTAAACCTGCAAAAACAAAATCAAGGAGGTTTGTCAAGCTTAAGCCCAGGAAACAGGTTAAGGAGCCTATGATAAAGACATCATTGAATATCCAAAAGCCTCCTCAATTTGCACAGAAGAAGATAACTAAGGTCAAAAAGACAATCCAGGAACAGTCAATTAGTAAAAAAACTCAGAAGAAGTTGACTAGGAGTCAAAGGTCAAAGGAGAAGGGTAAGGCTGTCTTCACAAATGAAAATTTACAATTAAGAGGTGACCTGAATGATATATTACAAGCTATTGACATTGAGGAGTCTCCCCTGGTTCAAGAAGAGTTCATAAAGCTGGATATAGGTGGCAAATCAAAGAAATTGAAAACATCCAAAAAATTAGACTTTGAGGATGAGGTGTCAGAATTTGTTTTTAAGCCTAGAAAACCACAAACTAGGCAGTCTAAGAGAATGCAACGACGAGACATGGAGATAGAACAAATTGGAGGTGAGGATGCAAGTGTTTTTGAAGAACCCATTAATACACCATCTCAAATATTTGAAGAGGATAGAAACAGAGTATTTAATACTCAGAGAGAAAGGAGTAGTTATGAGGAGGTTAAAGACAAACTCAGACTTGCAAACATTGAGATTGATAAATTGAGGAAGAAAGTGAGAATGCATGCTGTGGAAAGGTCAAACTTTGAGAGGTTAAAAGGTCTGTGGGAGCTGGAAAAGGTTTCAAACAGTGAATCAATTAGTAGTCAGGATCAATTTTTCATATGGACTGTCCCTGCAGTCAATGAAGCAAAATTCATAAGAATGGTTAACACCAAACTGAGGGTTAGTAATAGAAAGATTAAAAAGCAGGTTGAAGACCTTAAAATAGAGCTAGCAAAGATTGAAGATCAACCATAGCAAAAATCTGTGTGAACAGTAAGTGACATCTCCTAACACATTTTTGGAGTTTTGTGAAAGGTTTCATTTTTAAAACAGTTCAAAGTTGATTGTTGAAATATTATACATAACTTCAAGGATAGTAGTAAAGGTGGGAAACTCAAATTTTTGGAAACAAGCTGTGAAAAGCAAAGACACAGCAGTTTCGTAGCGCGCTATGAAACTGCTGTAGGATGCAGTTTTATCAATTTTGCAAGCTTTCAAAGGGGAAACGGGTATTTTTATTAAACCATGATGCTGTTGGAGGATGTATAAAGACCAAAAATGAAGATCCAATGGCAAAACATTGAAAATTGAAGGTTTCAAATGAGTTTTTTAGAGGTGAAGTTCTGCGCTACGAAAACAGCAGACAGTTTCATAGCGCAATAATGTTAACATGTTTTGGGCATTTCTTCAAAGGTTGGTTTTGGACACAGCTGGAAGTACAAACTCACAAGAGCTTAATAAGACTTTGCCACATGTTTTGAGCACAAGATGTTAAGCAAATGTTGTGAAGAAACATAAATGAAGCAGTACACCTTTTTTGTAGGGAGCATGTTCCTATTTTTCAGGGTAGTTAAGAAGCAGATCATTATAGTTCAACAGCAAGGAGATGGACATCATCAAGGTCGAAGTTTAGGAGGAGCAGCTATCTGTTAGAAGATTTATTATTTGGATAAGGTTGTTAAGGTATAATAGAGAGTTTTAATCCTAGTTGTATTAGGACTCTGGAACAGATAGTTTAAACTGTCAGATGTAATTAAAGTTTGTTTTAGCAGTTAATAGGTGTCAAGCTAGAAAATTTGAATTCTCTCAAGTGTTTGGAGAGAATCCAAGAAATGTAACGATGACTCTATAAATGACAGGAATTCGAATTTCATATATTTGGCAATTTTCATAAGCAAGAATATTGTTGTTGTAGCAGAGAACTGTGTTTTTATGTTAATACAGAGATATTGGTTTCATCACTCAGGATTCAGAAAGGGTTATGGTTGTGTGATATTCTCATTGTTTTCCTCTTTAAATTTACTTGCAGTGGCATGAATGTATGTTACTTAGAATTCACTAAAGGTGCTCTAACTTCCTTCATATGTTCATGAACTGTGTTATTTGCTGTCATATTGTTCTTTTGATGCATCTACACCCTAAAATGCCCTGACTTCCAATTGAAACTAATACTCATGTTTTGTGAAAATACACTTGACTCCATAAGCCCAATAGATGTTTGTTGATTATTAGTACAAGAAATTATCCATTTTATCCATTTTACTCATAGAGTTAGCCATCTAATCCTAATTTGAAATCATAAAACCTATTTAGAGAGCCCTCTCAGGTTGAGGAAGCTAAGCCTCAACTAAAAGTCTGGTTTGAAATAGTTACTCAAGGTCTTCTTGATCAGCAACCTATCAGGGTCTGATTTTGAGATAACAACATCTATAAGTTAACTATGAGGGACGAATATTGGATCAATCCTATGGCTGATGGTGTGTGTTGGCTCGATGCATCCTGACCCAGGTTAGGAGATTAAGGTTTGCCAATAAACCCCTATACTATTGGCCCTTTCGACAATGACCTACTTATGCAGGCCAAAGTCTCACTCGAAGCAGTATCGGAGGGTGCTGGAACCAGGTTTCCACACCCTAGGAGAGAGCAGGTAAGTCAAGCTGGTCCACAATTATGAGATATATACTGCAAGGGGTCATTCGCATGATTTTCAATAGATAACTAGAATGCTGCTTATCAGATCTACTTAATAGGTTCGCATCCACATGCGTACTATCATCTATAATAATAGAACAATATAATCACAACAAATTGATAGATCACAGATACATGTACCATAAACACGGAAAATTTGCAGTTATAAACAGATACGTAATCATATAACTCAAGTTCGCATCAACCATAACAGAATAGATCCAGATAACATCAAATGCCCACAATACTTCACATATATTATTACCAAAATCCTCTTACATTCCCAAATACTGCCTGTGCACACAGGTATCAGGGTCCGCACATAGTAGGACAGAGTATCTCCGCACACACAGCTGGCAGGAGTCCTAACCCAAACAACCCTACCACAGATCTAACAATTCGTGCTTCGCATCAATCTCTATATTTCTCTACCTATGACTCAAAAAAGGTACATCTATTTATAGTGATTTAGCCTATGCATCCAATGGTCCACAAACCATGGTTTGCAGACTCTTGGTCTACCCTTGACCCATTTACAATGTGTTAGGGGTTTTGACCCACCCCAAAGTGCCTGTGTTAGACTAAAAAATACAAAATTATACAAAAATGGACAAAATTCACAGCTTTTGGGAGACCCTGCTCCAATAATCCCCTAACACAATCCTGTGACTCATCCCGAGTCACTGTTCTTGTGGAGCCTCGACCTGCACTTGCAATGATTTGATCGCCTCGGCTAACAGAGGCAACACACCTTTACATTGGACAACAACATTCTGTGCAATGTCAACCAAATTTTTGGAAATTGGGCCTTCTGTCGTGGTGGTGGCACTTTCCAGAGTTTGGTTTAGCTACTTAATAGAAACGTTGGCAGCCTGAAAAAGTTTGAGGGCTTCATTAGCCCAAGGATTCAAACGGTCACCAAGGATCTTCTTCTTTTGTCGAAGGCCATCAATATCAACTTGGAGCGCTTGGCTGGTGCGTAGCTATTGCAAGCGCTGAGCAGGCACCAAAGTGGGTAGGGTGGCTTCTATCGTCTCAAAATATTCTTCTTTTTGCCACAGGTCCTAGTTTATTCCTCACAAGATCGGGTCGCGCTGGACCTTAGTCCATAGCTACATGGCGGTCTCCAATAGTTGGGCTCCCTACGTGATCTGCCCTGTGATGACATTCGTAGCCGCGGTGACCAGTGCAGTTTGTTGGGCTTGTACCTCCGGAGGTGTTTTAGGTTGCAACTTGGCCTGCAGATCAGCGATCTGCTACTCCATGCATGTCTTGACTACCTAAACTTCTTCCCGGGAGGCCTTGAGTGTTGCGACCAGTTTTTCAACCTTTTCTTGAGGGGTGGCTGAGGCCAGGATCTCTGTGGGAACATCTGCGCAAAGTAAGTGAATCATGTTTTCGAGCTCCGTGTGCTTCACAATGGCGAGGCATACTTTAGCATTCTTTGCATTGATTTTTTGTTCAGCCACATCAAGATGTTGTTGCACTTGTTGGTCTCGATGGTGAATTTCCTAAAATATAGAGGTGTGGAGACCCTGCAAGGCCTCATGAGGGAGCCTAGCTAAATTCATCTGGACTTTTGTAGTGGCCTGGACTTGGAGTCCCAAGTTGGGTGGATTGAGCACTATATCTATGCCAGCGAGAGAGCAGAGGTGGCGGTCATCTGCAATGAGTGCTACGCTACTGGTGGCTGAGGGTGGGCACACCTGAGTCGCACTAGTCTGCAATGTGTCGGTCTTTAATTGTAGCACTCAGAACTCAGCCTGAATTGTGTCGACCGCAGCCCGCTGTTGCTCTTCTAAGGCTACCCATCTTTCCTCTGTGGCCAAAGTGACCACATCAGCGATTTGTTTCAGGTCTTCATCCGTCAATGTGACTGTTTCATCTCATTCTTCTCACTGAGATTGTTGCTTCTTGTAGGGCGTTCTGACAGGCTCGCTTGTTTACTTCGTGCCACGGGGGAGGCAGGTCTGCCTACATCTAGACCCTCTATACCCAAGTCAGTCTGCGAATCCCTTTGAGTCTCCGCCTCGGTGTCCTTCTCGGGGGTCTGCTTCTGCTGCGCATCTTGCTGGGTGGCCACACCGGTGTTGTGTCTGGTACTCTTGGGTGTACCACTAATATCCAGGATGATGATAGGGGGGGGTGACTTGGGATGTGCTGGTGCCTCCGACACCCTTCGTGCTAGTTTTGAAGCTGATCTTCTAGTTAGGGGGCCAAAGCACAATGACGTTGTCAATTTGTTCGTCCATCACCATATAGGGGAGTGAAATCTAGGCTTTCACCTTGTGCGCTCTGATCTAAACATTGTGTAGAGTGACCTAAAATGCGGCAATTCCCTTGTATATGTCATACACAGTAGGGGACAACTGTGGTCAGGAGTTAATGGTTGCGGCCAAGTTACTCTGAAAGAGGACCCAGAACACCTGGTTGTCCTCAAGATGTTGCGGATCTGTGGAATCCCATAAGTGTGCATAGCGAGCCCCTTCGCACATGTTCGGGGTAAGCTTAGGGAGGACTGACTCTGTAGTGGCTTCCCAGGAAACAAACACTATGAGGAACATCAAAAAAGAGTAACAAAAGGCGCGACCCTGCTCCTGAGACTCGCGGACATTAGTCAAAAACTCGTCACACAAATACTGTGCCCAGTTAAAACATACCCCTCTCCCACATTGGCCTTCTAACCGAATTACATAGGCTGGAACAGAGGTGACCTGACATTTCCTCATCATTTTACATGCCAACAGCATGGTGCCCAATTGCGTACCTTGATCATTGATGGACTTGATGATAAAACCTCGAGTGTTGCGCTCCACACGATACTTTTGGCGCATGTACCCGGCAGTCTACCCCTCTTATTTCTTACCAACGCACTCCAGGGGGTTCGGTATGCTCGTGGGGAGACCAGTAATCTGATGAAATAGTGCAGCATCAAAAGGGATCCTGTCCTAGATCCACAGGAAGTCGTCATGAATCAGGGCAAGCAATTTTCATGCGAGCCAGTCCATGACATTGTAGTGTCCAAAGTGTGGCATCCTG
Source organism: Pinus albicaulis (assembly GCA_034641835.2). Taxonomy (NCBI): domain Eukaryota; kingdom Viridiplantae; phylum Streptophyta; class Pinopsida; order Pinales; family Pinaceae; genus Pinus; species Pinus albicaulis. The sequence continues at coordinate 52,562 of JAXQQM020063938.1, forward strand.
AGCAGGTTTAGGAGCCTGGACCCAGCCAAACCACATACCCAGCATTGGGGGAAAACCTTGATCCCATCGGCTCCATGAACTGTATCAAGGTATAACTCAAGTGCTAGCTTAGGGAAGGCCTCAAACTTGGCCAAATCATGATCGTCAAACTTGATTTCATGAAGCCTTCCAAAAGGTTCACCTATGACAGGAACCTCCCCCGGGGTCAACGGCATCTGCAGGTAGGTGATAAAGCCATTGAGGTTCTTCGGTGTGTGCGTCGATGTCCTGTGTGGTCAAATGAAGGGGGCAAACTAGTTGATTGGCTCGGTGGTTTGGGCCTCCTTCGGAGCAGTCCGTGGGGATTTTACGTTTCACGGGGAAGTATGGGGCTTCCTTGCGGCCCATTTCGTGGGTTTCGAGGGCTTTCCTAAGCCCTGTGCTTTTTCTTTTCCTTTCCTTGTGGTGGGGCGAGGCATGGAGAGGACCTCTTTGACTTCAAACTCGACCTCCACCACTTCCTCAGTGTCTTGTTGCACCAAGGTCATTGGCTCTGAGTGTTCAATAGGATACATGGCCATCATCCTAGCATGAAATATAAACTCAGGATTACTACTGTCAGAGGGAGCAGGCTGCTCAGACATGAAAGAGATGCTATAGGTAGAGAAATTCTTACAGTAGAGCTTCGTCTAGGACAACCATGCCAAGTACAAGTTATTCAAGTGATACGGAACCTGTGCCTAATCTAGCTCACCTGTTTTATAGCCTTGGTGATCGCCCAACGGTAGGGTAGAATTCACACGGGACTTACCATCAAGTAAACGGTAAAAAATCTTCCAAAATCTCTGCATTAAATGCCTCCCGCACGCCCCATCTAACGGTATTTTTTTCTTTTTACCTAATTTTACTGTTTCAACGGCTAGTTTTCGCACTCGGGGTGTGCTCAGCATACCCCTATAATCCCAGCACACCCATGCTCTTTGAGCAGACCTCCTGCGTTCCCAGCGCACCAGCTACCGTCTGATGTGATTCCTTCCAACTGAAATGCTATGTTGCCCTAGCCCAGCCTACAAGATCTCTTGTGCCGTCATCTTTCTTGTGTAGTGACCTCCTGTTATGCCTTCATGGGATTCTGCTAGGAGAACATGGCTTTCATGCTCCAGACTGTCTCTATGCAGCAGTTCATGACCTGCGATAATGGTAAAATCCGCAGCTTAGCTAACTAACTCCTTCTTTTGTCATACCGAATATTCGACAGGTTCCATCCATGTGGTCAAGAATGAAGAGATCTCAGTGAGGTGCGCATCCATGACCATAATGGTGAACAGCTGCGCATCAGGCAATCCCTTCTTCCATCTAGTGGGTCCTTCACCCGTCTTGATTCGGGACAAGTGATCCTGCCCTATTCTCAATTTTCTTGGCTTGATGATGATTTCAACATCGTATTATTGCAACAGTAGTAGCCACCTGTAGATTTTCCCCCCCAACACAAGCTTATTCACCAGGTACTCTAAAGTTGAATGATCTACAATCATCTTAAAGTGTCCTCCTGACAGATAGTGTTGATACTTCTATAGCGCATAGATCAGGGCCAACCCTTCCCTCTCCGTGGTGGTATAATCGCGCTCCGCACTTGAGACTGTCCGACTAGAACATGCGATTGGGTGATCATTGTCACCTGTGCCAGGCTATGTACGGGCCGATCCCAGGGAAATCCTCAAAGTATCATCATGAAATATAGTCACCCAATCGAGGGAAATAAGAATATGTGCAGATACCATCCTTTTCTCGAGTAGCTCAAAGTTCTTCTGGCACGCATCATCCCAAACGAATGAAACAACTTTCTTAAGCAGCATTTTTAGAGGTGTAGTGATCAGTGCATATCCCTGAATGGATTTTCTGTAGTAACCCAAGTATCCAAGGATCGAACGCAATAGTTTCTTAGTTGTAGGCCTTAACCAGTTCGACCATTTGACTGGGACAATGAGCGTATTATCAATCTCCTTCCTAACCTTCTGCGTATGATAAGGCCGTTGTTTTACTGGCTGCGCATCTGACTTCAGAGTGATGAGAATACTGCCTAAGTCCCCCGTGATCTCCTTAGGCTCTGAAAACTCAGCTGGACACAAGTCTTGATACTCCATGAGCAGTTCCGCAATCTTGCCTACTATCTCATCATCTCAGTAGTTCCTAGTTTTATCCATCTTGAGTTTTATTGTCATACTCATGTTAGCGCTTCATGGTTTTAGAGGTTTCGTACCATCCACCGTATGTATAGGAGGTCCTGCAACTTTGTGTTCTCCTCCTGATTATATGATCGAGACATTGCACGGATCTGGGTCACAATATTCTATGGTGGCCTTGTGGCACTCGAAAATATCCTGCATATACATTTCCCATGTGGGTATTTCTCCTGCTACGTCGAGGCTGGATTCACCAAATACAAAGGTATCAATAGTCTATAAAGCTTCCTCAAGCACCTCCAATCCTCCCATTAACCCAAATGTCCCCAAGAAGTATTCTTTTAATATTTTCCATTGGCTGGTGCATTGATGTAGCTCCACATTGAGGTACCATGTAGCGGGAATTGGTCCCAAGGCATGAATAAACAAGTGAACCCATTCTTCTCTAGTACGACCACAGCATTGCTCCATCCAAGCAAAGAAATGTTTGCGTGGATCCCCAGGGCCCTGGAATATCTTGACGCGCACGTTGGTCAGAGGTTAAAATTGTAGTACCATCATATCCCGAAATTCCTCCCATTCATGTAACACCCCCTTATGTGTGTCCCACCATTTCGCAGATGTTGTGTGCAAAGCTAGATTAAGGGCCCATAGTCTTCGTCTCTAGGAATCTCAGCTTCAAAGGTTCGCAAAAATTCCTTTATACTATCGGAACCATCAAAGCAGGGTAGTTCTCTTACCTTGGAATATATATACCAGAAGTCCCTGGTAATTCGTAGGCTGCGCAGCGTAGAGACATCATGCAGTCGATTTTGCCAATTTTCTATTTCTTCGTCGAGGTCAGAGAAACATTCGCTGTCTTTCTCCAACAAGGCATACCGTCAGCCATAGGGTTTATCCAATATTCATCCCTCGTAGTTAAATTATAGATGTGATCCACCTCTTCTTCCTCACGCACTGGCTCGATATGCCTTTCTCCTTCTGTAGGGTGTAGTGGTACGATCACCCATGTTCCCTTAATTTCAAACACCATGCTTCGTTTCTTCAAATTGATAATATCGCCCATATCAATGGCCCAATCCAATCTCAGGAGTGTCGGGTAAGGGTCCGCATCTTCTACAATTTGAATGACTTCAAAGTAAGCTCGTACCTTAACTCTGGCAATATCTACTACAATCTTTGACAATCTTCCCAATGGTATGATATTTTGTTGATTAGCCATGTGCAGCTGGAGAGTGGACCATTCCAATTTAGGTTCTCCCATTTGTTGCCAAGTATGTTTAGGTAGTACATTCACATCTGATCCTAGGTCTAGAATTACTTGGTCCATTTCATAAACAACAATCTATGCAGTTAATTGCATCTCTCGGCCATTGTGTTTCTTCTGCTCATAAATTTTGTGCACATCCTTAATCTTCATGACTGGGTCTGCTTTTCCTGCGCAACCGTTGAGTAGGGCTTGGAGGTTTTCTACAGCTCGCTAATTACGCAACAGCTTCATGCATGCCTGCAAGAATGGTTTGACCTCATCTTCAATTCTACTATTTAGAGTCAATGTTTCATCTTGAGCACAGTCTTGCTGAGCTACGACAGAGGTCTCTTTCTCCTTCTGTAAGCAAACACTTTCCTATTTAGTGGTTTATTTATGGATAAGAGGCTCCGTCTCAGCTCTTTCCGCCGACCCTCCAGTGGCCATACCACTGCACGTTATCACATTAATGCTCAGCCCCTCCTCACGAGGTTCCACCTTAACCCGTTGTATATTCTCTGTAGGAGTGTGTTACTTTTCCTGCACCTTGGCCATTAGAATCGGGAAGTCCTCGATCACATGGTCTAGCTTTCTGCAATATCTGCAGGATTGCCGAGTTGGGTTCGTGCAGTCCCTCACAAAGTGACCTATTTCCCCGCAATTATAGCAGAGTAGTTGGCCTCTACCCCTACCTATGCTTCCCCCTCGTCCCCCTCCCCTGCCCCTGGCCGGGGAGCCTCCTATACCTGCGGGGGCTCTAGGTGATGAGGGGTCTGACTATACCCTATATAGGTTTCCACGGTCGATCATCAGATCATATGTTCGGTAGTTCTTTTCATCATGTCATATAGACCTGCAAAACCTACACCATTGTTGCTTTAATTCTAGGATATATGAGGCGAGGTGGGGGCAATGGTTGGTATCATGCAGCCCAGCAACATGGCCTTCATCATAACATGGCGCCGACCCACTTGGTCCCGAAACTTCCCTAGGGTGCAACGGGCTGGGTCCCCCGACCTGCATGTAGTCTTTGAGTAGTGGACAGTTATCTTTGGTGTGGCCATTCACCCAGCATCATATGCACCATCTTTTAGGGTTGGCCTTCGTCCCTCACTCCTTTCATAGATTCTGGATCTCCATGTGCATTGCCTCTAGCTGGCCTTGTATCTATTGTACTCCTAATTGGGTATCATCCCTTGGTGCAGCTTCCAATTTCATGGCAACCTCCAAGGCCTTCTCCTACGTTTCAATGGATTGATGAACCATTGGTACTTGTAGGTGGGGAAGCAACATAGAAATGAACCACTCTGTGTGCTGCCTGTCGTCGTACTGGAATCCCTCTTCTCTGATCAGTTTATTTAATCATTGATCTTCTTCCCCTATGGACTCAGACGGTCCCTGCTTGAAATCTTTCAGGTCATTTACTGTCTGAGAGTAGGACTTAGGTTTCTTGAACTACTGCTTTAATGCATTCTTGATTTCCTCAATAGTCACATTCGCATGTTGGCCAATATATCCCATGTTCCAGTCTGCTGCCTCTCAAATTATAGGGATAGATATGTTGCTTTGACCGCATTGCCACATTATGCGTTTAGTCCATACCGATCTCACAACAAACCAGAACCGATCCATGTCCTCATCACCCACGCCCTTGAAGGTAGATAGCTTCATGTGCAAGGCCATATCGTCTTCTAGTGGGGGTGGAGGTGAGTTTTTACCCCTATGAGGATTCGAAGGTGGCGTCAATGGAGGGCTATGCGCAACAAAATTTTTTAGTAGACTATAGACAGATTGATCCCCTTCTTGATAAATTCTATAGTAGTTACCACTGCGCGTTGTACCTCGTTGAGTCTAGAATTGCCTTCTCTTTTAAGTAAACCTTCACTTCATTTCATCATTTTATCACTTCATGTTGGCCAAAATCAATGAAGAATGATTAGGATTATATGCG
>JAXQQM020082653.1:0-19264 GCA_034641835.2 Pinus albicaulis
TTCTGACCTAATTCTATGGGATTGAGAGTACTTTATTGTTGTTAAAGATAATAGAATATTAAATTTTAGACAATAAAATAAATTATTGAAATTTACTTCAATTGTATTATTAAATGGATGTTTTTCATTTTATATCACAATTATTTTTTAAATTTTATTGAAATTGTAGTATTAAATGGATGTTTTTTTATTTTATATCACACTTATTTTTTTAATAAGTAAAATTTAATATTATAAAATGGATATATTTCATTTTGTATGGGTAAATTTTTTCTTTAATATCATTTTATATAATTGAACTAGATTTTAGTATTATGAATTGGATGTATTTCATTTTGATTAGGAAACTCCATTGGATTTTAGTATTATGAATTGGATGCATTTCATATTATTTGGTTAAGCAATGATTTTGGTATTATGAACTCTATCTATTTCATTTTGTTTGGCCAATTGCATTGGATTTTACTATTAATCATTTTGTGGCTAATCAATATAAAATTATTTGAAAAAATAAATAAAAAGCATTGGTAGAATATTATATATTGTTTTTCCCACAACCCTTTAAAGAAAAGAAAATAAAAAAGGAAGTAGATCAATGAAAACACGGAGTTTCAAATCTATAAGGGTTACAATATGTGCACACCTAGGTGGACTTTAGGTGTAAAGATCTTGCACCAAGGAGGGCCAATTGTCCCACAAACAAAGGGGTGGCGTTAAAATTAGACTACTATTATCACTACTACTATGGAAAATATAATCATATAAACAATTGTTATAAGATGACATTTTAAGATAAACACAACCCTAAACATGACTTTAAAACAAAACAAAGCTAATAACTTTCCTTTAAAAAATAAAATAAAACATTTCCTATTTTTTAAATAAACAAAACAGAATTATGTTTATCATATTTTTTGATAGAATTTAAATAAACTCAAAATGATGAGTTCCATAAAGTCTATTTACTATTCCATCCTTATGTGGTTATTTCCAAAGTGTATTAAACAATTCTATGTACCACATAAAATAATCACAACTTAAATCTACATACTCAACCATATTCCTTATCCATCCATAAGGAACAAAATCTAGTTACATAGTATATTTTTTCCTCAAAATTAAACTAATGCATACATACATAGATACATACATTTATATATTAATATTCTTCAACAAAAATAAATCAAATATTCCAAGAGAGATTTTTCATCTAGACCCTATCAATTGTGTGAAAATGTGGACTTCTTCATGGAAAGCTAGATGAAAATGGTTAGAAGTATGACCCCCCTTGTCTTCCAAAATGTACCATTGAATATGTATCATATGAGTTAAAACTTTTTAAAAATCATTCATATGATGTTCCTTATTTATAAATATCATTTAAAAAAAAAGTAGATGAAAGCATTGCAAATCTCTCAAACTTCATTTAATAATGGGGAGAAATGTTTATACAAATTTTCTCATTCATCCATTTTATAATATTTATTTAATCTTCAATGACTCACAACTTTATGGATTTTTGTCTATATATAAATAGAAGAAAACTTCCACATTGTTGCATATATACCTCACTTGTTAGAAATGTGTTGCAAAGCTTAGTATCCATGTTTTATGCTGAAACTAGAGTAGTTGGGTCCCCTAGTAAAAATTATGGCATACAATTTATTTTAGTATATCATTATATGGCTCATGATTCTATGTCTCACATGTGCATCATGGACACTTTATTTATGAGGCATATTTTATTTTTTCAGTTTTGAACCAGCCCTAAAAGAGGAAGAAATGAGTTTGACCATATCATGTAATGCATTGGCAGGAATTACCACTCATCAAACTCTCAAGATAGAAGGACATATCAAGAAGAAAAAGGTAATAGTGTTGATTGATTCAGCTATCACCCATAATTTTATTCATTGTATGGTAGCCAAGGAATTGAATTGTTTCATATACCCAGCACCAAATTGTCAAGTGATGGTTGCAAATGGAGGAACTATAAATTTCTCTCAAAAATGCCATAATATCAAGCTAACCATGGGGGAATATGTATTGAATAGTTCAATGCTTTCCATTCCTATGGGAGGTGTTGATGTTGTACTAGGAGTACAATGGTTACAATCTTTGGGGACGGTAGCTTTTAATTTTCAAGAACTTTTCTTGAAATTTTTTTGAGAAGGAAAGGAAGTCGAATTACGGGGTATTGCGGGGAAGCCAGGAAGGATAATAAGCTCTAATGTCATGACAAAGCTTCTAAAGAAAGAACAACGAGGCGTAATTGCACAATTATGCTCACTAGAAGTTCCGACATCAAAATCATCTATTTTTGTAGATCTCCAACAAGTCTTGGACAATCATTCCAAGGTGTTTGAAACTCCCAAAGGACTCCCACCTATTCGTGATCATGATCATGCTATTCATTTGATTCAAGGAAGTGTTCCTCCAAACATCAGGCCTTATAGATATCCTTACTTCCAAAAGAGCGAAATTGAACGTATGATTGCAGAAATGTTAGAGGCGGGTATAATTCAACCCAGTCAAAGTTCTTTCTCTGCTCCTGTAGTATTGGTACACAAGTAGGATGGATCATGGCGAATGTGTCCGGATTATAGGGAGCTCAATAAGCTCACCATTAAAGACAAATTTCCCATTCCTGTGATTGATGAATTATTGGATGAATTACATGGAGAAATTTATTTTACGAAGTTGGATCTTCGTTCAGGATATCATCAAATTAGAATGAAGACTGAAGATATTCCGAAAACAACATTTCGAACTCATGAGGGTCATTATGAATTTTTGGTCGTGCCTTTTGGCCTTACCAATGCACCTTCTACATTTCAAGGGTTGATGAATTCCATTTTCAAACCCTTCCTTAGAAAATTTGTGCTAGTATTTTTTGATGATATACTAATCTACAGCAAGTCTTGGAAGGATCATGTTCAACATGTTGACAGGGTGCTCAAACTATTGCGGGAGAAACAATTATATGCAAAAACATCCAAATGTTTCTTTGGAGTACAAGAGGTGGAATATCTGGGTCATATTGTATCTCACGAGGGTGTTAAAGTAGACCCTAACAAAATTAAAGCCATTAAGGAATGGAGAGTCCCCACAACCATAAAGCAGTTACGAGGATTTCTCGGGTTAACAGGGTATTATCGCAAGTTTGTTAAGAATTATGGGAGAATAGCAGCACCTCTAACAACATTATTGAAGAAAGATGCATTTTCATGGACTCCTGAAGCAACTAAGACCTTTGAACATCTTAAAGAGGCAATGTGCCTAGCACTGGTCTTAGCTACGCCAGACTTCACAAAAACCTTTATTGTGGAATGTGATGCCTCAGGAAATGGAATTGGTGTTGTTTTAATGCAAGAAGGAAGAACCATTTCTTTTGAAATTCGTCCAATCAAAGGAAAGTATTTACAGAAACCTATTTATGAGAAGGAAATGTTAGCAATACTGCATGCACTAAAGAAATGGAGAACCTACCTAATGGGAAGACACTTCAAGGTAAAAACTGATCATGATAGTCTTAAACACTTTTTGGAACAAAGACTATCTTCAGAAGAGCAGCAAAAATGGGTCACAAAGATGTTGGGCTATGACTTTGAAATAATCTACAAAAAAGGAAAGCTTAATGTTGTTGCAGATGCACTCTCAAGAAAGAATGAAGAGGTGGAAGCATTGCTTTGTGCCATTTCTATTATCCAACCAGATTGGATAGCCGAAGAAAGAGATGAATGGAAGAAGGATGAAGAAGTGTGGACACTCATTCAAAAGTTGCAGCAAGATCCTAGTAAATATGATACATTTAGTTGGAAAAATGATTCCTTATGGTACAAAGATCGCTTATATCTTTGTAAGAATTCCCAACTAAAACAAAATATTCTTTTGGAATTGCACACTTCTCCTTTAGGAGGACACCCAGGATTTTTAAAAACTTACCACAGGGTGAAGAAAGAATCTTTTTGGGATGGCCTTAAATATGATATTCAAAATTTTGTCGCAGAATGTTTGGTTTTCCAGCAGAATGAAGTTGAGAAAATTAAGACCTCGGGTATTCTACAACCTTTATCCATTCCAAGTCAACTTTGGGAGGATATTTCAATGGATTTTATCACAGGTTTACCTAAGTTCGAAGGAAAGAGTGTTATCATGGTGGTAGTTGATAGACTTACCAAGTATGCACACTTTTGTGCATTATCTCATCCATTTAAAGCAACTATAGTTGATACTATATTTATGGACACAATTAAAAAGCTACATGGGAACCCAAGGGTTATTGTGAGTGACATAAAACCCATTTTTACTGGAAATTTTTGGACAGAGTTATTTTCTTGTTTGGGCACTCAATTACCTCATAGCTCATATTAACATCCTCAATCTGATTGTCAAACTGGGATAGTAAATAAATGTTTGGAAGGATATCTTCATTGTTTTGTATCTTATAAAAAAACACAATGGGTCAAGTAGTTACCTCTCTCTGAATGGTGGTATAACACTTCCTCCCATACTGCAACAAAAAAGACCCCATTTATGGCACTTTATGGATATCATCCACCATTCATCACATCATCTTTAAGAGAAAATTTGATGGTTCAAGCAGTGGAAGATCACATCGAGCATCAACGAGAAGTTCTCCAACTCTTAAAGGATAACCTGAATTTGGCTCAAAATCGAATGAAACAACAGGAATATCAACATCATAGTGAGAGAAGTCTTGATGTAGGAGACTGGGTATTTTTACGGCTACAACCATACAAAAAAATGTCCCTCAAGAAAGCTAAGAAGGATAATAAATTATTGCCAAAGTACTATGGTCCTTAAAAGGCGTTGCGAATTGGTGTTGCTAACCTACAATTGGAGCTTCACAGCGCTTCACGAGTGCATCCAATTTTCCATGTTTCATGCTTAAAGAAGGTTATAGGTGAAAATATTCTAGTTCAAACAATATTTCCAAAACTTGATGAGGAAGGAAAAATCATATTGGAACCTGAAGCGGTCATGGAAACAAGAACTCTACAGCTACGAAATCGATCAATTTCAGAGTATCTCATCAAGTGGAAGAACTTACCCACTGAAGATTCTACATGGGAGGATGAGAATATTATACAGAAGCACCCAAAGCTACTCAAGCGTTGAGGACAACACTTTTTTCAAGGAGAGGGGCATGTTACGTTCCTATATTACTAGTATAGTCCATTATTGTTATTATTTTAACCCCTTATTGTTATTATTGTACACTCGTAACCCCCATATTGTTATTATAGTGCCCTTAAATTATTATTGTTAAGTCGACTAGGATTACATTATGGCCCCACTAGGATTACATTGTGGCCCCATGGAGTCCTATATATAGAAAGGAGGTTTTGTAATTTGTATCATCCAAGAATTTTTCATTCATGTAACGTATTGGAGGTTTCCCCCTCAAAGTGGATTATTTCTGAGACGTTGATATCTCTTTTCTTCTATTTTTGGAGCTAGTTTCACAAGGAAGGATAGGTAGTACCGTACGAGTGAAGGAAAATTAATGAAAACAAGTGGAATTATGTGACACATGATCTTGAGTTCACAAAAATAATTCATTCACTAAAGATGTGGAGACACTATCTTCTCCGTAGGAGGTTTGTGTTGATGAGTGATCTCAGTGGGATGAGATACTTGTTTGACCACCCTAATATGAATTCTAGATAAATTAGGTGGTTGGCTATGCTTAGTGAGTTTTATTTCGAGATTAGGTATATTAATAGTAAATAGAGAAGGGTTGCATATGCTCTTAGCAGAAGAGTGCAGGTAAATCACATGACCTATATGAGTTCTCATGGGATAGATTTGTAGTATCGAATATTACAGGCAGGACAACAAGAGGATATCTACCATCACCTTAAGAACAGGTTGTAGCAGTAGGGTACAAGTGAACATGATGTGGACTATCATCTCAAAGGAGATGGTTTGGTAGAATTTAGGGCTAGGATATATGTGCCAAACAAAAGTGAGCTCAAGAATCTTATATTGTGGAAATTTCATGTTAAACCATATTTAGGTCACTCCAGATATCAAAATACATTAAAAATAGTTAAGAATTTTTATCATTGGTCAAACTTGAAGGAAGAGGTGGTTGATTTTGTGGTGAGGTGTTTATATTGTCAATAGGTAAAAGTAAAGTCTAAGCATCTAGGTGGATTACAGTAGCCGATTCTAATTACAGAGTTGAAAGGGGAGGTCATTTCCATGGAATTCATTACTGGTTTTCCAAGTACATCTAAACAACAAGAATCTATTATGCTTGTGGTTTAAAGGTTGAATAAGGAAGCGCACTTCATTCTAGTGAAGTTGAATAATTCAACTATTAAGGTAGCATAGGTATTCATCAGAGAGATAGTGAGGTTGCATGGTATTCTTATGCATATTATATCTGATAGAGATTCCAATATCACTTATAGGTATGGAAGAAGTTGTTTGCAAGTTTGGGTATAGAGTTAGCCTTCAATACAAGTGATCACTCACATACACATGGATAGACAAAGATGGTCGAAAGGATTCTTAAGGACATGTTGAGGATATATGTTATGCATTAGTAGAGAAAGTGAGAAGATCATCTTCCGCTTGTTGATTTTGCTTATAATAATGGGTGTTAGGAGTCACTACAGATGAGTCTATTTAAGGCACTCTATGCGAAAAGTTGTAACACTCTTATCAGTTGGAGTGATATAGTGAAAATGGTATTGATTGGACTAGACATGTTGGCAGAGATGGAACAAGAAACACAAGTTATCAAGAATAATCTAAACAAAACATAAGATAGAAATAAGAGTTATGAAAATTAACACATGGTGTTTAAGGAATTTCAGGTTGAGGAGCATGTGTACTTGTGCATCAAGCTCAGGAGGAGTTCCTTATGTATTGGATCATGTGCCAAGTTTGCACCTCATTATTGCAGGCCTTTTGAGATCCTTGAGAGGATTGGACTAGTGGCCTACATACTTGCGACGCCTCTCACAATGAATTTTCGTGATGTTTTCCATATGACATTTCTTAAGGAGTATGGGAAATTTGTTGATCATTTGATTGACTCATTTGTATTTCAAGTGGAGCTAGAAGTCTCATTCCCATCGGAAACTCAGTTCATTTTTCAATGAAAGATGTTCATGCTCCGGAATTTGGAAAGTTAAAGTAAAATACGCTATCGAGTTAAATTTTATCAGATGGGCATGTGTATGTATGTAATTACGCCATCAAGTTGTGTTGTAAATATCCAATAAGAAGTATCGTGTTCATGATATGTTAGTGATGTCTTCAGAAGTATGATGTGATGTATATGTTGCATTGACTTGTGTTTTAAATTTCAATGGGAAGCATGTATTTTTCGATTTTATAAGTGTCATTCAACACCGAGGACAGTTTTCCATCAAATCGATGGGTTTATAACAACCCCTATTTTCTTTCCTATGCAAATAAAATAATAACTGAAGGTCATGGGACACGTACTCCAAGCTGAATGTTAGGAAAAACATAGCGATGGTGATCACTGGTGATTAATTAATGGCTATGGAAATTGGGAAAGGAATTGGCAAAGGAAAAGTGGAAATAATTGGCATTTTATTTATGAAAATAAAGGAAAATAGGGGAATAGGGAGATGAAAGGTCACAAGATTTCATATCAGGAAAATTGAAATAAAAGTGAAGGAAAATGTAGAAAATAGAGGCCTCAATGATAAAAAGACTTCTAAGGAAGAGTTCAGAATTTTTTTTTCAATTTTAGCTTGGAGACCTCCTCTATTCTCACACTTTATCATATGTTTGCACACTTACAATTTCCTTCGAGCACTTTATCATATATTGAATTTGGAGAAATAAGGAAAGAGAACAAAATAAAGGACAAGGAGACAACGATATCAAAACCTACATCCATATTTCTTTGTAGGTTACAAGTTGCATGTATAATCTCCTTGTTGATTTATGAATGCCTAGTATATGCATGTGATTATTTGGTTATGATATGTCATTGGCATTGAGGATTTCCTGGATTGTTATTGGTTTTTCCTTGCCTTTCCATTTCCTGGATAGATATGGTGTTGTGGGATTTTGCCACCTTTTTTTTTATGATTAGTGCTTGTAATTCCATATGGTTGTGGGTTGGAACAAATGCTATGGAAGCCCTGGAACAACTTGGATTAAGTTACTAGTCCTAGAGCATAGGTTGCAAAAATGATTTGGAGAAATGGGTTGGTTGAGTTACTAATCCTGAAGTGACATTGTATAAATGCTACGAAGCCCTAAAATGTTGTGGGTTGAGTTATTTGTTCCTAGAGACCTGGAGAAATTGGGTAGAGACTGGTTTTTTTGGTGATATTGATTTCTGATAATGAGGTGGAGTCACTAGTTGAGGGTTGAGGTGGTTTGGACTGTGGAAGCCCTGGTTTGGTTTTGTGTGCTTTATTCAATGAGATCCAACATTCATGCTGGGAATATGGCATGAGGGTGATTTGATGAAAGAGTGATTTGGTTCAGTCAAATCTACAGTTGGGTGGTACTTGCAAGTCCTTTGCATTGTTGGTAATTTCATATGCTAATAAGATTTATTTTTCTTCAAGTGCCAATATGTGTCAGGGAGTGTTATCCATGCTATGAGGTGGCAGGGCATGTCAAAGAGTGCTAAGGTGTGTTGGAGAGTGCTAATGCGTGCTCAAGAGTGTTAGGGACTTCTGGGACAACATAAAGGAGAACCAAGTCAAAATTCATGGAAGTGAATGAACATTAGGGTTTTTCTACGAAGTGTCAATGAGTGTTATTTTTTATGTCAAGGACATAGTGACAAGGTATTCTAATCACTGGTAAGGCATGCTAGGGAATATCAGGGCATGTCAAGAAGTTTTGTAGTGTACTAGGGAGTTGCAAGGTGTGATAACATGAGCCAAATAGTGCCAAGGTATGCGAAGACATGGCAGGTGCTAAGCCTGGTAGGATGTGCAAGGTTTAAGGTTATTTCAATATATTTCAAGGTAAGAAAAGGAAGAACCAAGCTAAAATGCAAGAAAATAAACACCTAATAGGGTTGATAAGTCATAAATTTATCATTTCAAAAGGGGCATGCTAGGCACAAAAATAATAGGTTCTGATACGTGCCAAGTGCCAATGTGTGTCAAGTGTTAATGTATGTCAATGCATGCGAAGGTGTTCCAGGGCATGCTAGGGACTACAAGGCATGCCAACACATGTAATAGAGTGCTATGTTGTGCTAGGGAACTCCAACATGTGCTTGGGCATCCTAGTCATGCCAAAATGTTCTAGGTACGAAGATGTTCCAGGACATGTGAGGTGCTCAGAAATGTTAGTGTGTACCAAATAATTTTAAGGTGTGCTAGGATTATGTATTATATAATATATTTTCTAAGCAGAGTGGTGGAACATTATCTAAAGGGAATTTGCTAGATAATAAACCCAATTGAGATGAATCATGTTTTGACTCATACGAAAAATATATTGTCATTACTCGGGGGAAATGATACAAACTACTTACCTCTTAACACATTAACTCACTCTAACCACTATGGCCTTGGACACATGATGAAAAAGAGTCCACAATAATGGTCTTAAATCACTATATTTTGACAAAAACTAAACTAACAAGCACAAATCTTCATAAAAAATTCATCAGAATGATCCGAGATGACGAACATTTTTTTACCAACACCAAAAGTAGCCAAAAATAACATTGGTAAGGCTCAATAAAAGATCGTGACTTGAAGTGTTACACAAGAGATAATTAGTGGTCGGCCTTTAACGACACTCACCAAAAGTGTCATTGAAAATGACCTTGTTGACAAAACTTAAAGGAAAATCACTATATACACTTACAACATAGTTTTTTTAAGGCCGTATGCGAGATTGGTGATGAACCTTAAAGATCCATCACATGCATGACCCTCACCAATAACCTTTTTTGTTGTAGTGAGTAGATCTAAAGAGAGGGCTTCCAGATCACATTTTCTTCAAGAACAATAGTTTCGAGTGGTCACAAGTTTTGAACTATGAGAACACAAAATACACGTGTCATGAACATTTTTAAACATGTCATATACACAAATTTTATTTTACGGTCAAGGAAAAACCATAAATGAAAATGAAACAACCCAAGCGACTAAGAGGATTGCAATTGTTTGAGATATCTCTTTTAGAGGATGAAGAAGAATAATCCAAAGAGATTTTTCAAGAAAAAATAGAAGAGGAGAATATCGCTTGGATGTGATAGCGACTAGAATATATCTCCCCATCTCTAAAAAGATCTTGATCATTCATATTCAACAATTCTCTGCCCTTCCAAGCATGCAAATTTTGTATGGACAAGGGGGCTCCAAAAGAGACCATGTTTTAAAATGTTTTGAATTATATAAAGATAGATCACTGGCATTGGTTATGATCAAGCCAATATCACATGGTTGGTACAAGGTACACAAAAAAGGGTAAAATGTCTGGCTAATGTGGATTTTCAAATTTTTTATTGCCCTCTTCTTTTGTATATGTTTTTTCTTTCTCACTTTCTCCATGTATTTGAGGATCATTGACAGATTTTGAGCCCTCTTTGCATTTTATTTTATTTTTATCTATCATATTTTCTACAAATAATGTATACACTTGGTGTGTTGACAAAAATAATTTTTATTTTCTCTTAATAAAAATTATTTGTTTTGAACTTCTTGATTCAATCTCCAATTTATAGCTGGTGATGTTCGACAAAATATATGAAAATACAATAGTTTAAAATGTAATGCAACCATATAAATCAAAAGGCTAGTAAACATGGATAGTCATCAAAATAGGTAGTTGTTGATACATACTAGATTATAACATTATTTTAAATTATTAATAATATTAATTATAAATATAATTAATATATAAGTTAAACATATATACATAAAAGTAAAAGTAAACAGGATTCTTAACCATGGACATTGAACCCCACTTTACCATGGAGATTCTTAAGATGTAAATAGTTTTTGTTACAATCCCATGAACCAATGCCATGGTTTATCAATACAACATACCCAATAAATCATAACAAAACCTTGTAGATACTCCAATAAGCGTGTTTGTTTTATTTTGGAATAATTCTTCCACAATGTAATTTAATTATTAATAATTATGTGGATAGTCATATCCATTTTGAAATATATATTCTATAATTTTAATTTAATTATCAACAATTATTTGGAGGGTAGTAAAAATTTAACTTTTACAAACTATTTCTAAAATAAAATATTTGAAATAATAATCATAAATCAATATAAATTAAAATATGAATCACTATAAACACAATTTTTTTAGTTATAAAACAATAAAATATAATAAAGACAGTTTTAATGCTAATTTGAAATGATAACTTATAAATGATAAACTTTTTATATTAGGTTATTTTCAATGGATGATATTATTATCATAGTAGATGATATTATTTTATAGTGAAAATATTGTTATTTCATTTCACATTTCAATAAATTATTATTATTATTTCAATAAATTATTATTATTATTTCATTTGACTTTTCAATGAATTATTATTATTATTTTATTTATGTTATTATATCAAGTCATCCATGACATCATGACATTTTAATGAATTATTATTATGATATTTATGTTATTATATCATTTGAATCATCCATGACATCACGGCATTTGCATTTGGATTTCCTTAACGTGAAGAAAGTCCCACCCGGAACTCCTATTATAAGACGCCGTTGGTTGCAGCCAGCCACTGCCTACGGGCAAGAAATCCGTAGTTATGAAATAGTTAATTTATTTGAAATAGTTATCCGTAGTTATGAACTCTATGACTTGACTGCATTATTTTCTATGCACATGGAGTGTGATTTCTTTTTTAATTTATTGCAAATAGTTATTTGCAAGTGGTGAACTTTTTCAAGTGGTGATTTCTTGACTAAAATGCTTGCTCAAACGAAAACAGGGGGCGTCTTTGAAGAGGATCGCAAACACTTGGAACACTTGCTGGCTATTCAAAGGGATTATTATTATTAGAGGTGAGATGATTTGATGTGCTATTTGAAGGGATTATTCTTATTATTAAGAGAGGTGAGATCAGAATCTCAGTTTTTTTTAGTAATAAGAATAATCTTTTCAAATGCCAAATGAAATAATCTTACTTTTAATAATAATAATCCTTTTAAATGGTCAGCAGGTTTAGCTGGGTGAAATAGGTTTAAATCTTATTGAGTATATAGCTTACTATGATTCAGGCTTAAGGAGTAGGCTCCTCTATTTCTGTTGAGATCTAGAGTCTTGCTAAATCAAAAGATTTTGTGTATCTGAATTGCAGATTATTGAATATACTATTGGTGTTATATTACTAAATCATAAGATTAAATGTATCTGGTTTGCAAGTTGCTGAATATGTTATTGGTGTTATAAGACAGCTAAGAAAATTTATGCTAAAACCTCCCTTAAATTAATCTACAAAATTACAGATTCACCATTGTCAACAAAAAAAAAATATTTCATTAGTAAGATTTTATACAGAAACTATATCGTTAGATTATTCTAATTGTTTGGCTTTGCTTTACTCGCAGTCTCCAACTTACTAACGTTGCGGAGAGGCAGTCAGTTTCTTGGAGCTGTTACCGTGGGAGACCAAACCCTGTTTCAGTTGTGCGAAACAGGTCAGAGGTCATTGTCATGGCTGCATCAAATCAACTAATATCACCACTACTAATAATGTTATTGGGATCCTTATCAAACTGCTAAGGTCGCACCCTTTTATTTTCTTCATATCATTCTGACCTAATTCTATTGGACTAAGAGTACTTTATTGTTGTTAAAGATAATAGAATATTAAATTTTAGAGAATAAAATTAATTATTGAAATTTATTTCAATTGTATTATTAAATGGATTTTTTTCATTTTATATCACAATTATTTTTTAAATTTTATCTAAATTTATTGAAATTGTATTATTAAATGG
Source organism: Pinus albicaulis (assembly GCA_034641835.2). Lineage (NCBI taxonomy): Eukaryota > Viridiplantae > Streptophyta > Pinopsida > Pinales > Pinaceae > Pinus > Pinus albicaulis. The sequence goes on from JAXQQM020082653.1 coordinate 12,978, forward strand.
ATGTTTTTCATTTTATATTATAGTTATTTTTTTCATATAGTTTTTTTATGAATAAAATTCAATATTATGAAATGGATATATTTCATTTGTATGGGTAATCTTTTTCTTTAATATCATTCTATCTAATTGAAATATATTTTAGTATTATGAATTGGATGTGTTTCATTTTGTTTGGGCAACTTGATTGGATTTTAGTATTATGAATCAGAAGTGGTTCATTTTATTTGGGCAACTAGACTTGATTTTAGTATTATGAATTGGATGTATTTCATTTTTTATTTGGAAACTCCATTAGATTTTAGTATTATGAATTGGATGCATTTCATATTATTTGGTTAAGCAATGATTTTGGTATTATGAACTCTATCTATTTCATTTTGTTTGGCCAATTGCATTGGATTTTACTATTAATAATTTTGTGGTTAATCTATATAAAATTATTTGAAAAAATAAATAAAAAGCATTCGTAGAATATTATATATTGTTTTTCCCACAACCCTTTAAGGAAAATAAAATAAAAAAAGAAGTACATCAATGAAAACATGGAGTTTAAAATCTAGAAGGCTTACAATATGTGTACACTTAGATGGACTTTAGGTGTAAAGATCTTGCACCAAGTAGGGCCAATTTTCCCACAAACAAGGGGGTGGCCTTAAAATTAGACTACTATTATCACTACTTCTATGAAAAATATAATAATATAAACAATTGTTATAAATGACATTTTAAGTTAAAAACAACCCTAAACATAACTTTAAAACAAAACAAAGATAATAACTTTCCTTTAAAAAATAAAATAAAGCATTTTCTATTTTTTAAATAAACAAAAAAAAATTATGTTTATCATAATTTTTGATAGAATTTAAGTAGACTCAAAATGATGAGTTTCATAAAGTCTATTTACTATGCCATCCCTATGTGGTTATTGCCAAAATGTATTAAACAATTCTATGTACCACATAAAATAATCACAACTTAAATCTACATACTCAACCATATTCCTTATCCATCCATAAGGAACAAAATCTAGTTACATAGTATATTTTTTCCTCAAAATTAAACTAATGCATACCTACATAGATACATACATTTATATATTAACATTCTTCAACAAAAAATAAATCAAATATTCCAAGAGAGATTCTTCATCTAGACCCTATCATTTGTGTGAAAATGTGGACTTCTTCATGGAAAGCTAGATGAAAATAGTTAGAAGTATGACCCTCCTTGTCTTCCAAAATGTACCATTGAATATGTATCATATGAGTTAAAGCTTTTTTAAAAATCATTCATATGATGTCCTTTATTTATAAATATCATTTTAAAAAAAGTAGATGAAAGCATTGCAAATCTCTCAAACTTCATTTAATAATGGGGAGAAATGTTTCTACAAATTTTCTCATTCATCCATTTTATCATATTTATTTAATCTTCAGTGACTCGCAACTTTATGGATTTGTGGTCTATATATAAATAGAAGAAAACTTCCATATTGTTGCATATATACCTCACTTGTTAGACACCTGTTGCAAAGCCTAATATCCATGTTTTATGCTCAAACTAGAGTAGCTGGGTCCCCTAGTAAAAATTATTGCATACAATTTATTTTGTTATATCATTATATGACTCACAATTCTATGTCTCACATGTGCATCATGGACACTTTATTTAAGAGGCATATTTTATTTTTTCAGTTTTGAGCAATTCGAAAATATATTTTATAGTGTATGTCTTATATTTCAAGGTTTGTTATAGGATGCATCCTTATGTAGTCACATGAAAGGTTAGATGAGATTAGCTTAAAAAATTGATCATATGTTGAATAACCAAGGATTTGAATATGGTTTTAAGCTCAAAATAAGTCTTATATTTAATGTGTATTACACTAGTTAATGTAATGTAACCAAATCACTTGTTTTGTATTTATAACCAAGATCTCCCTTAACTCTAGATCTATGAAGCACCTAGATAGAGGTGCAAATTTCACTTTTAAAATAAAAATAAAATGTCCGTTACTTTTACTTAACGTCTATATATTAGTTGTTAGTACAACCTAATACAAAGGAAATATGGTAAAAATATTTCACTCTCACTCAGTTATAAATAAAAATAAAATGTCCATTACTTTTACTTAACATCTATAGATTAGTTGTTATTACAACCTAATACAAAGGAAATATGGTAAAAATATTTCACTCTCACTCAGTTATAAATAAAATGTTTTCATTTTTATTTCAAATAAGATATTTTTATATGAATTTTTTATTTTTTTTTAAATAATTTAAAAAAAACCAATAACACTATATATAGGCAAATAAACTACTTTATATTTTAAAAATATATTACATATTTTATACTAAAAAAATTCATTGTAAGCCTTGACACCGAAGCCCACTCATGGGATAGCATGAGGAGGATCATCTTCCCAAAAAAAGCCAAAAGGTATATTATGAAGGGAAAAGTTTGAATCAAGTTTATTATCTTTGCAAAAAAAACCACAGACACCCTACAATTTTTGTCCAATGTAGTTGGGAATGCGGTTGACCATGAATGAGAAAAATTGCAAATGCGGTTGACCATGCACGAGAAAATTTCAAAACAGAGGAAAACAAAAGCTAAATAGTGAATCTTCTGATACTAAGTGCTTTCCTTTCGAGCTTGAGGGAACTCGTTAGAATATGGACGCATGCAAAATGGTGAGTGATCGTGGGAAGTGCATCACCGATGAATGACGAATTTAGAAGGGTGAAAGTTATGAGCAGATGAGGGAAACCCTTCTCGGGAGGGAAAAGAGTGCTAAAGTATTAACATAAGGGCTTATTAAAACGGAAAGGGATCTGAAACTCAAATTAAATTTGATTTAAGTATGACTATGGTGGTTACTCGTATTGTTCATTATTATATTTGATTAGCAATGCTTAATATATAAGTTAAAATTTTATTGAAATATATATATAAAAATATGAAATCAAATTTTTTTTTTTTTTCTAAAAAGAGAGTATAAAATAAAATGAAGTTTTTTTTTTTTTTTAAGCTTATTTTTATTATGATATTAGTATAAAATGGAAGGTTGTTCTTTGCAATAACATGGGTCAATTTTTTTGAAGTAGAACTTAGCTATATTTAAGAAGAGACAATTAGCTTCAGAATTATAATTTTTATACTTTCCATGTATAAGCCCATTTTATGATCAGGGATAGGAATTTTTGGTTCCTAGAATGCTTACCCCACCCAAAACATGGAAAAATATATCTTTAATACCTTTTTGTAAAACACTAAACTGATCCTTCAATCAAATTTGGCATTTAAAAATATGAAAGAGAGAAAATTATATCACTTAGCATTAGAAGCAACAACCATCACACCAAACTAAAGAAAAATTGATGTAGGAATTGTGTGGAAGTGGCCGCATTTAGGTGGAATAAATCAATATATTCAAATTACTAGCATCCATAAAATCAAGCACTAAAAGAAGCCTCACTTTGAACAATTTGATTCAACATTGGATTAAATATTGTTTTCCCTTCATGTGTGTGCTTTGTAGCTAGTTTTGATTCTTTTCTAGTTGCAATACATCTACAAAAAACATACCTAACATTAAAAATTTTCTAAGTTCAGTTATTCAACAAAATTCATTCAGTCTCAAAATGAATTCGCAATACTAACATCATGAAGTGTATGTAAATATCAACAAAACTCAAATCCTAGGCTATTTAAATATGTGGTAGCAAGTATGACAAGGTCAATGATCACCATTGCATATTAACATTTGAGGCTTACTCATTTATGTATTCATTTTTTCTTGATAAGCTTTTGTCTTTATTAGGAAAGTACACTGTCATGTTTTGACATGGTCAAAATATATAGGTAGTAAGAAAAAAACCTAATGTATCACCTACTTAAATATGAGTTATTGAAACAAACTTCCTAGATACTCTTTGTTACACTAAATGAAGCTTGATTTGATCAATTTGGTTCACCAATAGTGTAAAGGTTGTTATCCTTTCCTGTATTCTCTTCATATCTAGTTTTGAATATCTACTACCACCTAGATGCCTACCATTGACATCGTGCCTTCTTAATTCTTTAAATTCAATTATTCAAAATATTCAACCAATCTCAAAATGAACTACCAATAATAGCATCAACATATTAAACAAAGAGTGAGCAAGTATATGGAACCATCAACGAAACTTAAGTCTCAATCTTTGTAAGTATAAGGTATTGAGTAAGATATTGTAAATGAATATACTATTATGGTTACTTATTCACACTTGAGGCATCCTTATTTTTGGACACATTTTTCCTTGATGAGTTGTTGAACACATTAGAAAAGTCATATCTAATGTTTTAACATGGTCAATAAATCCATCTATTAACAAAAATAACCATACATTATGTGCTTAAATAAGGAGTTAGCATCGTTTATAGAAACATTATTTTGATTAATTTTGTTCACCATTCAATAAAATACTTTTTTTACCTTCCCCTCTGCACTCTGTAGTTAATTTTGATTATCTACTGCTAGCTAGAGATGTTTGAGTAAAAACCCCAGATTAACAACTTTAAAATTTTCTAAGTTAATATTCCAAATCAAATGAAAAGGATTACAGGGAATTTGATGCATCCTCTTTTAACCATGAATTTTACCAATTATGTTTTCATCTGAAAACAAATTAAGCGTTGAAGAAACTTGGCCTCCTTTCAAATCCCAACCTTTTGTCTTTGTCTTCTTAATGTCATATGTTTCTAAGGCAAATGATGAAAAAAAACCAAAATATTATTATCCTTGAATAATTTTCACCTCCTTCTATTAGATCCTTATAATACTAGTGTATTCACTTGTTGATATGTTGGAATAATTTCTTGCCTCCCCGGCTTAGGGTCCCTATATTACTAGTATAGTACCTTATTGTTATTTTTTACCCATGTAGTCCCCATACTATTATTATTGTGCCCCAGGAAATATAGTATTGTTATTTTTGTGCCCTTACATTATTATTGTTAGGTCGGCTAGGATTATATTGTGACCCCATGGACCCTTATATATAGAAGGAGGTTTTTTCATTTTTATCATCCAAAAATTGTTCATTTATATAATGTTTTTGAGGTTTCCCCCTCGAAGTGGCTGATTTCTAAGGCATTGATCTCTCTTTTCTTCTATTTTTTTAGTTGGTTTCATAACATTGGGTAATAGAGCTTTGGATCCTAGGGTTTCACTGCTCCAAACAGGTCATCCTGGAATTTTCTTTATAACTTCTTTTCTACAAAGGTTAAGAAGCTAAAGAAAAAAACATTTGTGAAGATATCATGAAAAATTACTTGTAAACCGTAGATCTTGGTTCACAATATTTTCTGAGATATGATATGTGCAAGTTAGGGCTGCTGTAGGCTCGAATTTCATCTAAAATAGGTGACCTTGGGAAAATTGTTATAACTCTCTCTCTGAGCATCGGATTGGAATTCTATAAAAAGTGGCTGAAAGTACATAGATCTTAGTTTACTGTGTATCAATTTCAGAGCCAATTGAGGAAAAATGACACGTGGCACGCCATACAAGTTCACTCTACTGAACCAATCCATAATTAGGTCATTGCGGGAGATTGGGCATAACTTTTCCTTGAAGGATCCAAATCCGGTCTGACCTGTGGCATTGGAAAGAGGACTTAGAGGGCTAATATAGGATAGAATTTCAGATCTTGAAGATCCAAAATAACAAAGATAAATCAGGTCCAATATAAACCTCCTAAAAGGCAAGAAAAAGGTGTGTATTTTTTAAACAAGTTTGCATAACATTTGTTTGAAAATCAGTTTGAAGTGATTTGAAGGGCATATTGAAGCATAGATATCAGTATTGAGTTATATAGTGCCTCCCAAAAATAATTCCACACTCATTAAGCCCTCATAAATCTCTACTATGACACATGAAGAGGAAGAATTGCAGTATGATATATCAAAATTATGGTACCAAGTGCAACAAATTTCGATCTTACAAAGAGAAATCAAAGATGGCATAGATGGTTTAAAAGCAGAAATGAAGGCTAAGTTGGACGGTTTGAAGGATCAAATGAAAGCTAAGATGTATGATAAAGTAGTGGAATATCACATCGAGCATCAACAACAAGTTCCTCCAACTCTCAAAGGATACAACCTTACTTCTGTGAAAAGGAAGTTTGTTGGGACAGGGAGGTTTACTTGGGGATGATATAAGAATGATAAAATTTATTAAAAATAAATTATAAATAATAAATAAATAAAAAAGAAACCTCATTTTTGCTAACCGCCCC
>JAXQQM020065026.1:0-63454 GCA_034641835.2 Pinus albicaulis
TCACATTATGAACAAAGGGATAATCTCAGCAAAGAAAAATCCCCAGTATCTATGGCATCATGGTTGTATATTTTAATCATAATCAATGTCATAACTAAGTATGTCCTCCTCTATCGTAATGCTATTCCTCATCTTCTATAAATTTTGATGTTACTAGGGTATGCTACTTAAATTCTACTTTAAGAAGTCAAAGAACCGAATGATATTTGTTGGAAAAATCAGTTTCATTCCATTAGGTGCCTAATAACCTTTGGAGAAATGAAATTTTTCTGGAGCTAAAGGGGTCATAGTCATTTTGAAGTCTGAATGGTTTCCTATCCTTAAGTACCAGGAATCTGAGGTACCTTGTTGGAAGATACAGATGCTTGCATAAGTGATCTTGAATTAAGTATCCTGATGATTCAAGGCTAGATGGGCAATGGAAGGAAGGCCTCAGGGAAAGCAGGAAGTTATAATCTCTCTCTCCTCCAAAGGATAGACATCTTGACATGACAATATACAGTGTTTAATAATCCTCATATCTATCAAAGTAATAGACTCTTAAAAGTCAAGGTGGAAGACCTTACCATTACAACTTAAAGACATATCCCAGTGCTGGTTGTAACAACATCTGATCTTTCTGATCTGAACAGTATTATCTATCTCCATTATGACAAGAAATAGAGGAAAGGTCATGAATGTCTTTGATATAACAGCTCTATTTATTTTTCATATAACAGTTGATGTTATACTTCCTTTGACTTGGGAATTCGAAAGAAGACAATAAAATTTAGAGGATCGTCTTTGTAAAAGATTGAGTAGTTTCATGCTTATAGCCAAAATCATCTGCAAGCTACTTTGAAAGTTAAATTACCATCTGACAGAAGGTCTCAGAGGGAGCTACAGTTTATTCCAAAAAAGTCATCTATATCAAAGGACATTGACTCATGACATCTGATTATAATAGTCTAATGACTCCCAAGATAAATTGGCTGACTTTGGTGCACTTACCAAAGGATGAATATCTGGCTTCATATAGCTTGATGAATATGCTTCGTATCAGCACTGAGCATACCTTTTCCCATGATCAGAAGTAGATATAAATGTTTATTAATAAAATCTGTCAGATGTTGATCCTCCCTTTCTTCATCATTATTTGAGTGAGCAGACCTATATCATCTTGATAAGATCAAGATCACCTTTCTTCTCTAAGAAGCTATAAGTTGTGGACAGACCCTATTATCAGGATCCCGATTGTTCATTGAGCTCTGTAAGACCAGTTAGAAGAAGTAAAACAATTATCATGATATTCAAAAGGCAAGGATGGCGAAGTACTTCTACGGTTTCTATTGAAAATTAATGTCCATAGAAACCTGTGGATTCATCTATGGCTTTTGGATGGAGCTATAAATCTCTTATTGTCTATCCAGATATCATCACCAAGATCTATACTTGTTTTCCAGGCAGCAACTTGGCATTGCTCCTTAGATGAAGGGAACCATGGTTAAGATTGAACATTGAGCTCTGGGAGCTCCTAGGGGCTTGGGGTACTTATTGAGCTATAAGCGTCCATAGGGTGAGTGGTTCACCTTCCCCTAGTGGTGCGTTGTGTACAGGGTGATTGGTTCACCTTCCCCTACATTTGCGGACACATGTATGTAAGGTGAATGGTTCACCTTCCCCTATTGTTGATGACGTATGGATAGGATGAGTGGTTCACCTTCTCTAATGGCATATGAGTAGGATGAGTGGTTCACCTTCTCCTGCGGGTACCCCAGTGAAAGATGCATATAGGCATCTATTGACATGTCGGTGGGACATGGTTCATCCTTTCCCCACATGTAGGATGCTTGTTCTGTTGAGAATTTGGAGGGCTAGTGATTAATTCAAATTCTCTTCTTGATAATTACTTGTGAGGTTACCTGAGTTACTTATGTCTTTCCTTCGTTAGCTTATTTAATCTTTCATCAAGTCAATTATCAAAATACACGAGACACAAGAATTAGGCTCCTATAGCCATTGCAAAACCTCTCCCTCTTGGAGAGGAAAACCCACGAGAAATTCTTCTTATAGATTTTCAGATGACAAGTACCATGACCAAGAATTAGACCCTTGACCTATATATGCATCCAAGACCTTGACCTTACTTCTTTGATGTCCTTCAATTTTGATCCTTGTTCTCTTCACCAAGTTGCATTGTTCTGCACCAACACTTCCTTTGAAACTCCAGTTACTTGAGATGTATATAAGTTGTAGTTAAGAAAGTAAATCACAGATTTACTTTCCTACTTTCTATCACTTTCTCACTGCTCCTTCTCTTTGGAATATCTACAAGATTTTCCAAACCACTGTTCCAATTTTTTCATGAACTGGAAATGAATACCAATGTTACCTTTGATCAACTCTTTCACTTCTGGACAGTCCGCAAACCTTTCTCAATTTTGATCCGCAATTTAACATAGGAACATTGCCCTTGAACGTTGCATGTATCTAGACCCTATACGCTGTAACCACTTCAGGATTATACGCAAAAGCTTTGATGAGCAGTCAGAGACAGTCCGCACTTCTGTTCTAGGAGACCGCAACATTTTATTACACTAAGATACCACAAGGATGTATGTATCTTAAATAGTCCTGAAACTCGTCAAAAATCCGCACTGAACCTCGTCCAAAAAATCCACACTTATGTTTTAGAGATGACCAAAATTTCTTGTCTTCAAATGACTGCAGAACAGGTGTATATATAGAGACAGTTTTACTGTCTTTAGACTGACCTTCCATTTAGCTTGTAGGCCGACTTATCTAAATGTTGGAAGGCCGACTTTAACACATCATTTTAGTTTATCTTATAGCGTTGTCAGAGGGTTTAATTAAGCCATTCATTCACAGTTTCTTTGGCAAGGTCTTGGGGCATTTCTTTAGACTAGATCCTTCATATATAAGACACTTAATTACATTTATACCTAGAAGACAAAACCCTAATACACATCAAGAAGAAGTCTATTAACCTCAAATAAAATCTTGCTCATGAAACTCATGAAGCATGTACAACAAATATACATTTTATTATCTTTGTCTTCTTCTTTACATAAATACATAATCACATAGTCAATATGAAGACTGATCCTAGTTACACTTTTCAACACTCCCTCTTAACTAGGGAGGTACTCATACAGGTACATGGTCACTTTCAAACTAAAGAATCTCATAAGAAGAATCGGATTGGTAATCACATCTGTATAGCATCATATCAACCAGCATTGTCCTAGTGCAAGGCCTTCACTAACAGCCCCATCTCTCAACAAGACAATGGGCTACAATGTTGGCGAGACACATGACATATAGACACCATAGTCATTATCTCTCCAAGGTACATACTCCACCCAAGTGTTCCCAGAGTATGACCTTCTTGGACTATCCTTCTCTTGGGTAGCCAGCCCTCAAAGAATATCAATCCTCGACTACTCTTATCTTGAATGTCCTATCTCATTCTCAAAGAGTATCGAATGCCAGATGATTACCCAATCCTCCATTTTGTCTTCCAGGTGAAGACCAGAATGATGTGTCTATCCATTCTCTCCACATGGCCTTCACTAAGACTTGTGGTTGTTAGTCCTGGTCTAGTGCATGACACATGCATTAGAGAATCACATGTGTCACTCTCCTTTAACTCAGGAAGGGCATACTTCAAGTTTAGCTCCCATTGGCTTCTTAGGATCTTTATACCTTGGAAGACAAAGGAGTGTTGGGACTTGCATATGTTCACACACGGGGACTAGTTGTAGCTGCTAAATGAATTGTTAGAGGGCTGCAAGATGATGCTTATGACAAATTCTCTGAAACTGACAAATCATGAAAGCCTCACATATGTTTGTCTTCAGTGGTTACTTCACATTCGATGACATAGTTTACAGTGCCTTATATTTTATATTGAGAGCTCTCCTATGCTTAAAATAATCTTAAAGGCGTAAAGAAAATCGAGCGGGCTTATGGCTGCTGTTGCGCACGAACAGTGCGACCTAGCTGCTCCATTCAGCCGCCATAGCCTCTGGAGGGGGATCTGAACCCCTCCCTCTTCCACCAGAGGTGAGTGCTTTCAAGAACTTGGTGGCATCAAGCTGCAAACGCCCTCCAACAGCATTGCAGAAGAAGTTTGTCAAAAAAAAGGACAGCATCCCTTCGGTGGCTCTCTCGGAAGAAGAAACATGTAGACCCGCCCTGAATCTTGCAGAAAGAGGCCTCATAGGGCAGTTTACGCGCCTCTGGCCATCTCCCAAAGCAGTGGAAGACTGGGTAAAGAGAAACTGGATCCCATTAATCAAAGAAGGCATCAAAAGTTATTTTGTCGGCAAAAGCTTTTTTGTGTTTGTGTTTGAAAGTGCAGAGGATAGAAGCCTCATATTCAGGAATGGCCCATACTTCATGGGGCCCAAGGCTTATACTTAAACAAGTGGTCGACTGACTTTGACCCCTCCCAAGACGTGCCCTCATCCGTTCAAGTTTGGGTGCATCTCCCTCACCTCCCACTGCATTGTTGGAACCAGAAGTCCCTTTAGATTATTGGCAATACCCTCAAAAAATATATTGATCAAGCTGTTAGAAAAGATCAGTACTCCTATGCTCGCATCTATGTCGAGGTAGACCTGGAAGAAGGGACGCCGGAAGCAATCAATCTAACAGTTGCCGGATGGCCCCATATTCAAGAGCTAAACTATGAACAGCTCCCTTTCAAATGCAGACATTGTCACGGTTATGGACACTTCGCAAGATATTGCGAGAAAAAGGAATCATAAAGGGGAACACCAATACAGTTCAGGGAAATGAAGAGAGGAGTTATATTCCCATCTCGGATGAGGCCCCAATCCCCAACAACAAGTAAAGCACTCCTGCAGACCCTCCAGAAACAGCCCCTAACAGCATGGAACAGAACGCAGCCCCTTCCTTCAATAAAGATGGCGAAGAAACAGACCCACTTGGAGCCTCCAAAGGCAGCCCCTCCAACCCTTCATATGCAGAAATAGCAAAGAAAAATCTTGCAGACAACTCCTGCTTCTCAGAGGATGAGACCTTTGAGAGACCTTCAAAAAGAGCCGAAAGGAAATCATATAAAGAAGTCAAGGAAGAGGAGGCAAAAAGGCTAAAAACGCAAGGAAGCCAACCCACAATAGAAATGTCCATCGGGAGAAACACCAGAGCAAGGCCTCCCAAGGGAGGACTCTCCAACCCCTCCCCCGGTAAATAATGCGTCTAGTCCCTTGGAACTACAGAGGCTTGGGGAACCACCCAAAAATCGAAGCCATCAAATATCTATCGAAAATAGACCCCCTCAGACATCCTCATGCTCCAAGAGACTAAAATCGAAGGGCCTACCCTTCTTGAAATCAGCAAGTCAAAGTGGAAGAAAAATGCAGGCAAAGCAGTAAGCTCGAGGGGATCCTCAGGCAGATTAGCTACTCTATGGTCTGACGAACACTTCCAACTGCTCAACACCTATGAGACCAGAATTGGATCTTCACAGAGCTAAAGCATCTCACAAGTAAGTTGACCTTCACCTTATTCAATCTTTATGTCCTTGTACTTCATGCTAAAAAAAGAGAGTTTTGGAACTCTCTCTCTGCCTTCCTAGAGCTTCACCCCCCCAGTAATATCATTCTGGCCAGAGATCTAAACATAGTCTTGAAACCAAAAGAAAAGATGGGAGGTAACAGCAATAGAGATCAAATGTTGTCGATGGTGGAAGAGCTAATGCAGCAGTGGGATCTCCTTAATTTTAACCCCGTGAGAGGCCTCTATACCTGGACCAACAACAGATCAGGGGATGACCACATTTCTACCTGACTGGATAGATTCATAGTCGAAGGCACTATGTTGATGGAAAAAATGTTAATCTCAACTAAAATCCTCCCCAAACTCACCTCGGATCACAAGCCCATTCAACTACTTTTGGAAGCTGATGACCTGCGCCTAATCCACTTCCGATTCAGGCCTCTCTGGATTGAAAGAGAAGGATTCTTCGAAACCGTTCATATGTATGGTTGGACTAGACAAAGGTCATCAATTGTTCATACGGCAAATCAAACATGGATCATAAATGATTCAGTAGACAAAATATAAATGAGTGGACACTCTCTGGAGGGATCCTTGGGCCTTTGAGCTTAGGGTTACAAGTTGGTTCATTCCCTTGCATGTTTTTCCACGCAAACATACATTAATCAAAACATGCTTTAACTTTTATTGATGGATGTTATGTGCATTGTGGGAAAAAGAAAGATTTGAAGCATATTATTTGGGGTTGTGGCTTTGCCAAACCTATTTGGAAGGTCATCTACTATGATTCTTTGTTTTGTTCTCTTGCCCTCTACACTAGAGGGTAGCTTTTCTTGGTGATTATGCTTTTGTGTAGATTTTTATCAACCTTTTTCGTCATTTCTTAGATTACCCACTCCCTCCAATGTTTGGAACTAAGTTGTGTGGTTTTCATTCAAATTCAGTGAATTTGGAAAAAAATATTGCTGGTGCAAAATAATATGATAAAATCCCTCTTATGTTCAGCAAAGAGAATTAAGCAGATTTTGTTAGAACTTCCTAAAAAAATGTTAGAATTTAATATGTTGTTCAAAATACATGTTGACGTGTGTGTGTGTGTGTTTATTTTCTAAGAGCTTAACAAAAAATAAATGAACCTGATTTTTCTCATCATGTAGAGACTTGAGAATTAGGATTGTTGCTCATCTCCCTTCCTTATTCTCTTGATTTGTACAGAATCGATGGGAATTAAGACTTGGAAACGTCCTCCTCTCTTGCTTGTACTAGCAAGAGTCTCCTCTAATAATGTGCAATCCCAAACCCCTGCATCTACCCACAAGAAGACGTCACATGTAACCAGGGTTTATTCTATCGTCACCAAGGCTTCTATAAATGCACTTGAACAGTAAACACAAGGTGAACCCACTCCTAATGGCCTTTCAAAGCCTATGCCAATTGGGCAAAGAAATACCAACACTTATTTTAAAGACTTTATGCTTAAATTTGACATGAGAAACTTTGCTTCTAGTGTTGCACCATGGACCCCATCCTCACCCACTTCCACAACTGCCTGTGTGGAAAATGCAACTTTAGTCCCTAATGTGGCTCTGGAGGTCGAATGGCTTATGCAAAAGATTGAACATTTCAAGGCCCATGACATGATCTGCAAATTTAATGCATTGTGGCCTTTGTTGGCATAGCTATAGGCCTGGAATGAATCGTCACGTAGTCCCTTTCTCTTTAAATCTAAGGCCATTCATCCAGCTACAAAAGGTTTCTTCATCCTTGATTGACTCCAATGCCTACGAGCACTGGCTAAAAGTGGTTATGTGTGGCCCATGGTTTGTGGAAATTGCAAGCTTCTCCGTGTAGACATGAAGCCCCAATTTCAATCCAATCATTAAATCCTAAATCCTTAACAATGATTCAACTTTAAGTTCAATGGTCAAATCTGCATTTGGAATTATAAAAACACAAGTCCTTGAACTCCATTAGTGATGTTTTGGATGAATATTTCTATCTTAGTGACGCCATTGGAGCTAAACCTCCTACTAACTTTGCCCACTTGTGTATTATGGCAAAGGGTTGCCAAATCAAATAGTTTTGAGATACGGTGACCACCGCTACTCCTAGGTTCTGGACTTTCAGCACATCGCATTCCGCACAAGCTGAAGTTCAAACAAATGCATATGCATAACTACAACATGATTAACTCAGAAAACCTGCGAACACAATAATCTCTCTGTTATTTGACAGAGAATCGGGGCAGTTTCAATTGAAAGAGTTTCCCTGTGGGGATTTAAAAGAGTTTAATTTTGCATTTAGGACAGGGAAGCATGCAGGTTTCCCGCCTCTATTAGAGTGCCCATTGCCAATTTTCCATTACCCAACACCCTAAAACCTCATGTACCAAAAACAAAAACAAAAAAATATGTAACAACTTGAAGTGTCGATCAAACTGTATATTGACCATTATAAAAGTTTCAAAGAGGACTCAATCTGGTGACTGTGGATCATCTGCATATCCTTTTTTTTATTTTTTCTTGAAAATTAGAAAACAAAAAGAAAATTTGAAATTCCGAAAATGAATATGATATAGTATAATGTTTTATGCTGTATTGTAAAAAAAGAGAGAAGCATCCTTACAACCTCAATGCAAATCAAGTTTATCATTAAACTTTATTTGAATGTATGTTTCGGTTTCACGCTTAAGTTACGAGCAACTTCCCTAGCAGAAGTAGTGATCATGGAAGAACGTGGTCGGGAGATCAAATGCGGGGGTATAAAGCGCTCGTGCATTATCCGATTCGACACCCCCGCAGTTGACTGGTCAGATCGCGGGTGAGCCGTGATCGACGGCTAGGATTCACTGTGGGGGGTGTCGGCCGAGGTTCACCGCCATACTCCCAGACCCCCTGCGGTGACATCATCAAGTGAGGTGGAAGACAGCTGTCATCCTCTTTCAATGGCTTTTCCACGTCATGTCGGAATTTATTACCAGTTTCCGTAGCTGTTAAAGAGTTATTTTGTCCCATTCCCGTCCATTTGGGTTTGTTTTTTCATTCGAACTGTGTTCTTGCCACCTTTGCATTATCCCTCTATCTCCACGAATTGTTTCCATCGTCTCCGTCATCCATGGCAAAAGCAAGTCTCCCTACCTCGGTATTACAAACCTCAATCCTCTCTTGGATAGTAAAAAGACGTCTAGGATACCTTGTTCGTCAACTATTCCTCGTTGTATCACCAAGTGACCCTAAATGCCGAGAAACCTCAAAGGTTTTCAAAATTTTATGTAGCAGCCTCCGGTATCTTGTCCGCCCGTATCCCAAAAGCCCACTTTTTCCCCCGAATTCACACGTTATCGGTCTCTTCAATGTATCCCAAAGTGTTTCATCATGAACTCAGGAGAAAACGTTCGTTATGCACGATGCAATTAATTCGACAAGCATCGTGCTTTCCGAAAATGAGCCACCATTGCGCTTTCCGAAGATTCATCGTTCGTTATTTTGAAGATCTTTCAAACGAAGAATTTAGTCCGTGTATGTCACACTTGAGATCAAATTCGCAGAAAGCTCAAATTTCGAAGGAGGAAGAATTTATTTTGGAAGCGTTCTATGGCCGAGTGCATAAAATTAATTCTTAAGTTGCATTTCGGAGATTTTGGCAAAGACAATGACCAGATAGTCGACAAACCGGGCCTTGGGAATGTACGCGCTCATGATGAAGCTGTGGTTGTTTCGACATTCCATATTTCGAAAGGAAAATTGAAATTCTCATTGATGGCCTTTCCTCTTACAAAGCTTTCTTAGATTCCCATCTTCGATTGTTTATTTTTTTCTATACTTTAATATCAAGAATTTATGAGTTTTGATTGAAAATGTAGTTGATGTCAAGAAGAAAAGCAATCGTGTTATTTTTGACCGATATGACCAGAAAAGAAGGAAATGAAGAAGGGATATTTGAGTTTGCTAGTCATTATATGTCTATTTTCTATAGAATTTTGAATGAGTTCCTCCTCCATGTTTTTTACCAAATCTCGAGTCTTTGCCACCAGGGACCAAGTTGCGTATTTGGAGACAAGCCAGAAGCTTGAAGAGTATTTAGAGATAAGGTTGTATGGAGCTAGCATCGAGCCCTATAGGCCCCCAAATTTTGTACCCATGCGGCTTTTTCACCTGGAATTCACAAGACAGCCTTAATGTGGATCGTGCACACTTTCTTCCCAAGAAGAAAGGTTTTATGTTTAAATTTCCCAAGGAGTGTGGACCTTCGTGGTCAATACGAGGCAAGATTTTGATGAAGTTTCTAAAATGTTGGAAGAGACACAGTTGCTACTAGGAGAAAAGTGGTCTCATGATCCATATGAGTACCGTAGAAGAATTGAGAATGGATATGTCACAAGCCATGTAAGTACCCAATTTATAGCTAGTAAACTCAAAGTAAATAAACGCATCAAAAATGAGCATCCAAACGCATGTTATTACCGAAAAGGCAAACAAAAGAGGTAGGGAAGATGTTGTTGAAGCAGATGATGAAGAGCTCAGGAAGAAAAGAGAACCAAATTCTGGGTCGAGGATCATTCTTCCAACTTGGGTTCGGTTTTACCTTTCATATCACTGAAGAACAAAATTTCCCTTCTTCTCCTAGAGGACATGAACTTTATTCGTATAAGATGTTTCAACAAATATTTACACCTATCAAGAAAGAAATCGTAGGATAAACAATGAAGCTCGGTGCGCAGCATCACGTAGCTACCGATCGTACCAGGTTATTGACCGTAATGGACCATGAAAAGGATCAATTTAGGATGGCTCCGACACATCCAATCGGGATTTCCTGATCTTCGAGCAGGGCTAATGAGGTAAACATAATTATGGATGTTAAAAAGATCCCACCGTGGAACAATGAATCTTCATATGCATCAAGTGCTTAATTGTAAATGATTTAACCAAGACTAATGCCAAGGAAGAATTATACGAGAACATGCTTGCAAAAGTTATTAAATGTATCAAGATGGAGAAGGCTAATTCAAGGGCTTTTTTTGACACAAAATGAAGAATTGAAGAGGATCATTATGAAAATAGGTGTAGATCCCAATGATAAAGTCGTAGTTCAAAAGCTCATGAAAAGTGCGTAAATGGAAATATCTCCATTGAGGAAAAAGCTAAAATTACCAACCCAGAGCACTCACTGTCAGCAGATGAACAAGTGGAGAAAGAAAAGAATAGCTACGTTTATTGTTATGAAAGATGAAGAGTTGTCCAAAGTGAAGATCGCTATTTCATTACGTAACCGTATTGAAAATCAAGCACTTGCACTTTTGTTTTTCCCACAGTGATGTTGATTCGATCCTCAAGCACTGTGTTCTTCAAATTTCAAGACCGAATTGTGTTAAAGGCATCGAGATCGTAAGGAGGCCTAATTAGAGTTGGAAATAGTTACCAAGATCATGCGAGCATGGGAAGACAGCGAAGGAGAACGTTTAAATTACAAAAGGTCGAGGATGAAATTAAAGATCTCAAGGAAAAGTTAAAGGGTAATATCTCACTTTTAAGAGCTAAAGATATCATCCTGGGGCGAAATAATCTTCCGAAATGAAGTCCAATTGGGATTCCCTAAATATAATTGCTAAGGAAAAATGCTCTATCCGTGAGCACAAAGGAAAGAGGTATTATCCGAAAAGCAAACACCGTGAAAAGAGAAAAATTGGCTAGAAAGTTTATAAATTTTATCAATTCCAAATTAGATGAAGAGTTAGAAGATATGGAAATACAAGACAGACATTTAGGAATGCAGAAGCTCAATAATATGATAATTAAGAATAATCTTCAAGAAGTAGCAAGAGAGAAAAGAAACATCGAATAAAAGAGGTGGTAAAGAAGTTTGACATAACATTTGATAAATTGATCGAATACCAAAGCCATCTTCATACGGGATGTGTAAAAGGGAAATATTTTAACGTGGAAATTTTTATGAAGATGCACTCAATGACCGGCAAAAAGTGTGCGTATAGCAGCAATTTAAAAGGACACAAGTTCTAAAGGGAGAAACAGTTGTTTAACTTTTTGCAGAGGCATTTCAACTTGCTATGGATGGTAAAAACACTCTTCACAGAAAGACTTACTCACAATGTGTCGTTGCATTTAGATTGGAATATCTTAGTTACAAGAATGCTTCATTAACTCAAGGTGAACTTTGGAAAGTTCAAAACCTTCTCCATGACACAAGAAAAGAGATCCCAACCGTTCAATCAAAAGTAGTCATGATTAAACAACCGTCTTGCACCGCATGTTCTCATAGATTAGAAATTCTCATTATGTTATTTTTCAAAATTATGTAAATGTAATGTAGGGTTTTAACCTCGAATGTAATTATTCACTACCTAATCTTATAAATACAAAAATAAAAACAACAGCGAGAGCATAAAACATAAAACAGAAAAACACAGAGATTTTCCCCCGGATCCCAAATCGGGACGACCAGCTTGATTTTTCATTATATTCCTTTTAGTGTTACAACACATATATATACATGCCGGAGCATACATAAACCCCAATCCATTAACCCTGGATTAGAACATAACCGTAGTTCCCTTGACCGGATCTACAAAAATACCAGGGGCCGAAAACCATCGAATCCCAAAACCATGTGCAAAACCATGCACAAAACCATGGGCGGATCCGCTCGCCGGAAAATAAGGTCAGCCTACGCCTCGACAAAAAATACAACATGTGGGGCTAGTCATGGAAAGAACATAACACATACCCAACATTCTCCCACTTGTTGTTTTCTTTCCACAGGGGGCCACAGGAGAGCTTAGTCATTGGGCCAATTCTTCAACACCCATTGTTTCTCTACACCAAGAGAACTTCTGAGTGCTCACAGACTTCGTCAATGCATCCGCAACATTCTTCAAAGTGTCCACCTTTACCAGCAACACCCTTTTAGCCTCAACCATATCTCTAACAAAGTGATATTGAACATCAATGTGCTTTGTCTTTGAATGATAAGCAGGGTTCTTAGCCAAGAAAATTGCACTTTGGCTATCACAGTCTATCCTTATAGTTTGTTGTACCAACCCCATACTTGAACACAATATCTGCAACCAAACTGCTTCCTTGCTTGCATGAGTGGCTGCTATGTATTC
Source organism: Pinus albicaulis (assembly GCA_034641835.2). NCBI lineage: Eukaryota > Viridiplantae > Streptophyta > Pinopsida > Pinales > Pinaceae > Pinus > Pinus albicaulis. The sequence continues at coordinate 12,653 of JAXQQM020065026.1, forward strand.
TGCCTCTGTAGTTGAAAGAGCCACTACAGACTGTCTTTTACTCATCCAACTGACTGCACCTCCAAATAAGCTAAACACATACCCACTTGTAGATCTTCTTTGGTCCAGATCTCCAGCCCAGTCTGCATCAACAAAACCACGAATGTCCAACATTCTTTCCAATCCTGGTCTTCCCTGGTAGCACAAGCCATAATCACTAGTGCCACGTAAATATCCGAAAACCCGCTTCACTACTGTCCAATGCTCCTTCCCTGGGTTTGACATAAACCTGCTCAATACTCCCACTGCATGTGCAATGTCTGGTCTAGTACAGACCATTGCATACATCAGGCTACCCACCGCACTTGCATATGGAACACGGGACATATCCTCCTCTTCTTCTTGTGTCTTGGGACACTGTTCAGCAGACAACTTTGCACCTACAGGAATAGGAACACTCACTAGTTTACTATCCTGCATATTGAACCTCTGCAATATAGTCTCGACATACTTCCTCTGGTTTAACCAGAGCATCCTCTTTGCCCGATCTCTCTTAATTTCCATGCCCAAAATATAGTTTGCAGCACCAAGATCCTTCATGTCGAATTTGGAGAATAGCTGGGTCTTCAAATATTGGATAATTTCTTTGTCATTTCCAATAAACAACATATCATCCACATACAAGACCAAATAAATAACACGATCACCAATTAATTTAAAATAAACACAGTGATCCTCCTTGCTTCTGGTGAAGCCAAGTCCCCGTATATAGGTATCAAATTTCCGATACCACATCCTTGGTGACTGTTTTAACCCATACAGAGACTTCTTCAACCTGCATACCAGTTCTTTCTTACCCTTCACCATAAAGCCTTCAGGTTGCTTCATGTAGATCTCCTCTTCTAGATCCCCGTGAAGAAAAGCTGTCTTCACATCCATCTGTTCTATCTCAAAATCAAATGCAGCAGCAACAGATAAAAGTAATCTAATAGAAGTAACCTTGGCAACAGGAGAAAAAATATCACCAAAATCAATTCTCGGCACCTGGGAATAACCTTTCGCTACCAACCGAGCTTTGTATTTCTCCACCTTGCCTTCTACATTCATCTTCTTCTTAAACACCCATTTTCTCCCAATGGGCTTCCTTCTAGCTGGCAACTCCACCAGATCCCATGCATCGTTTTTGTGCAAGGATGCCATTTCATCAACCATGGCCTCCTTCCAGAGTTTTCCATCCTCTGAATCTACTGCCTCCCTGACAGTTCTGGGTTCATCATCAGTTATAGTTAAGGCAAAACCTGAACAGAAAGCAGATGGACTATACCTTTCCGGTTGCCTTCTTTCCCGAACTGATCTTCTCAAAGCTGGAGTTTGTGGCTCTTCATCTTCTGAGTCTTCTTCTATTGTAGAGTCTGATTCATCCTCCTTTAGCTCAAACTCTATCTTCTCAGGTTTCTTTGGTAGGACTTCATGTTTAACAATATCTTTCACTTCTCTAAACACCACATCTCGGTTTTACACAACCTTCCTTGTTTCTGGGTTCCAAAGCTTGTAATCCTTTAAACCATCCTTATACCCAATAAAGATGCACCTTTCAGATTTATTATCCAACTTGGTCCTTTTCTCCTTTGGAACATGTACATATGCATCACATCCAAATACCCTTAGATGTGAAAGAGAGGTTTTCTTACCAGTCCATACCTCATGTGGGGTCTTATCCTCCAACGCTGATGAAGGTGATCTGTTAACTAAGTAACATGCAGTCTCCACTGCCTCTGCCCAAAATTCTTGTCCTAACCCGGTACCACCGAGCATGCTTCTTGCCTTTTCCATCAACGTTCTATTCATTCTTTCTGCAACTCCATTTTGTTGAGGTGTGTATGGAGTAGTCTTCTGCCGTGCTATACCACACTTCTTACAGAACTCTTCAAATTCCTTCTTGCATAACTCCCCACCATTATCTGTCCTCAACGCCTTTATCTTCTTCTCTGTCTGGTTTTCCACCAGAGCCTTAAATTCTTTAAATTTGTCAAAGACTTCAGATTTCTTCCTCAAGAAATATATCCATGTATTCCTTGAGAAGTCATCTATGAACGAAACATAGTACACAGACTTTCCCAGTGATGGAACTGACACAGGTCCAAACACATCACTGTGCACAAGTTCTAATATCTTGTTTGCCCTCTTAGCACCAGAAGGAAAACTCACCCGATTCTGCTTCCCATATACACAATTTTCACAGAAATCGAAATCCAGAGAACAATTAGACATACCTTCTACCATACCATCTCTATGGAGTATCCGAAGGCCCTTCTCTCCAATATGTCCAAGCCTTTGATGCCATAGCATGGTCTTTTCTCCAGAGACAGTTAGACTTTCCGTCCCACTTTCAGGAACCACAGAACTGTTACACCCATCAATAACAGTGCTACCTTGTAGCTTGTACAGAGTTCCAGTCCGAACTCCCCGCATTAACACCAGTGCTCCCCGAACCATCTTGCAGGCATCTTTCTCGAACACTGTTTTTACACCTGCATCATCCATCTTGCTTACAGAAATCAGATTTCTGGCCAATGCAGGAATATGCAGAACACCAGGAAGTGTTCTAATCCTCCCACCTTGCAGCTTCAGCTTGACCTTTCCACGTCCGAAGATTCTGGCCTTCCTATCATCCCCTAGGAAGACATCACCACCATCATATTTCTCATACTCGCAGAACCACTCCCTATGGGGAGTGAAGTGAAAGGATGCACCTGAGTCAATCAACCATGACTCATGATCTACATGTGTATTTGAAGAAGAAGCCAATACACATCCCCACCTTAATTCGAGGTGGTTTTTTCCTCTGCAGAAGGAGCATCTTCAGATCCCTTTCCTTTCTCAGGAGCTTTAGATCTGCAATCCTTTTTGTAGTGCCCTTCCTTTCCGCATTTCCAGCACACCTTTACAAACTTTCCAGGAGATTTAGATCTCCCTCTAGATTTAGATCTCCCACTCGAAACCTTATTCTTGTTTCTGTTCTGGGACCTTCCTTGTACAGATAAGGCATCTCCATTATGACCCTCCATATTTCTCTGTCTCATTTCCTCCGACAGCAAGGCTGAGACAATGTCATCAAAATTCAAGGTAGTTGTATTGCTACCTATTGCAATAACCAGACTGTCCCACGAGTCTGGTAGAGAGCACAACAAACTGATGCACTTATCTTCATATGAGATTTTAATATCAACAGATGACAGCTGACTTACCACAGTATTGAAGGCATTCAGATGCTCTGTCATCGAGTCTCCATCCTTCATCCTCAGGTTATATAGCTTTTTCCGCAGGAACAACTTATTCACTAGAGACTTAGTTTGGTACAAAGTCCCAAGTTTTTCCCACAAATTCTTCACCGTAGTTTCCCCAGATACATTCAACAATACTGAATCTGATACACACAACCGTATTGTGCTTTTAGCCTTCCGATCCCAAGCTTTCTTCCAAATTATCCCATATTGCCGTTGGTTTAGTACTCGGATCTACCGCGATCTAATCGTATCTTTATCCACTCAAATAGATCTCTCCATCTTGAGCTTCCATAACTCAAAGCTCGACCATTAAATTTTCGATTCTATCTTCCCGTCGCTCGCCATATTCTTTCACCGCAAGAATCGATCCCGCATATTTCCGGCATCGTATTGGGGAGCCCACGACAGTCTTAGCAAAACCTCAACAACAAAGGCGTCCCTTGAAGTCAAATGTACCGATACCAAATGTAGGTTTTAACCTCGAACAGAAATTATCTACACACGAATCTTATAATAGAAAATAAACAATAGCGAGAGCATAAAACATGTACCGTATAAACACAGAGATTTTTCCCCCGGATCCCAAATCAAAGACGACCACTTTGATTTTCATTATATTCTTTAGTGTTACAACACACATATATACATGTCAAGCATACATAAACCCCAATCCATTAACCTCGGATTAGAACATAACCATAGTTCCCTTGACCGGACCCACAGGCCACGAAGCCGAAACCATCGAACCCCAAAACCATGTGCAAAACCATGCAATAAAACCATGGGCGGATCCGCCCTATGAGTGGGTCCGCACAAAAACCACCCCGGAGCGGGGGCGCCCGACTCCTCAATCTGGGATCGTCATTTCTTGTGACCCCCCCGCCCACGCCCCCGACATAAACATGTTAAGGGTGGGGTTAATCATGGAAAGAATATAACACATACCCAACATGTAATAGATTTCGAGGCATGTGCTCATACCGCTTAGTAGTTGCCGAGAGTTAGTTGGGAGCAAAGCGGAATCAGCTTTCATTGCATCGAACTCGTCTTGTGATTCGTATAAAAGGAAAATTTCGAAGAAAGATGAAGGTTCCGAGTTTTGAACCTTGAAGCCAAATTTTGCATCGGAGAATACCGAATCAATGAAATTTTAAAGCTTTATCATTTAAGCCTATGCTTCTAATATTTTCCCCAAATTTTCATTATGTTTTCATGTCTTTTGAACAAAAATAGGCACGGAGCCGTGTGTCTCTCGGATACATGTGTATTTAAGAGTTAAATAAACTCAATGGGCGCTCTCTATTTTAACATTATCATTGCTTACTTCTTCAGGATTTTATAATGATAGATTATGTTTTTTGACAACATATCAAATTAGGATCCTTTTCTTTTCTCGGTTTCTTCCGTTCATTCACTTTGCTATAAAAGAATAAGGAATTGCGTAACATGCATGGGTTTAATATTCAAGATTATAATTAATGTTTAAAGGCTTACAAAAATGTAGAGCGCTTATTACATTTGTTTGTGACATAATTTAATACTCCTCGAGTACAAATTCTTTTACACAGCAAGGAATTGTTTTCGAGGTACAACATTAATTGGCGCCGTTGTTTTTGTGAAAATCCAAGATTTGAAAATTTTCCCCCGGGTTTTGTTTGATATTTCCTCCCGTTGTTTAGAGATATAAAATAATAAGCCGTGTTTGTTTAAAATAGCTCGGCTCCTAAGAAACTCCTCATACGAGGTCGACACTTCAAAGAAAGAGCCCCTGTCGTCCGATCCCGAGAAGCTTGTTTCAAAGAAGAGTTTAAAACCAAAAAAATTAGATACACCGTAAGCTACATCGCTTGCACCAAAAGAAGCTCACGCACGTTCTCATCCAAGAAAGCTTCTCAAGAAACGCGCTCTTTCGGAAGAAGAATCATCACCATCACCCGTTCGTTTTCAAGAAACCCAATACTAGAAGACAGAAATTCCTGGAGCCTATGTCTTTTCATTTACGTAAACTTAGCCCTGATATAGCTGCTGCCATCTTCTTCTACAATCATTCATACTCAAACTCCTATATCGCTTGTTCCACCTCATTCATGCCCAATCGTTAGAATTTACCGCAAAGAAGAAACAATTCTTACTGAGAACATAAAGAATTTACCTGGTGAGAAATAAACATAAACATAAACATGAAAGAACCTGCCAACAAACACATAAACATAAACACAATGTTTATCCTAGAAAACCCCAACCGGAAAACCCAACCAATGAAATTTCATTAACCATTGGCTAAAACCTGCCAATCCGGCCAAGTGAGCCTTCACCGCCACCTGTGCCTACACGACAATGAAGTCTTTCCACTCTTTTATAGGCTCCATCACATGCAATACCATGGGTCAGAAACCATGGGTGCACAAAACCATGTGCCCTAAAACCACCACCGTTACCCTATTCCACATTGGACTCTACCCCCGAGTCATGTGTACCTAACACCCCCCTCAAACTTGACTTGGGGCTTCCCCGACTAAACTGCCCAAACCGCTAAATGAGACAACCCCCGCTCACTCTAGCTCCTCCCCCCTCAAATTTTTACCGAGGGTGCAATTGTTAATTTGACATCCCCCCTATCACCTAGGTCTAACCCGCACTACTGCTGATTACCTGTGGCACGCATGCCATACTGTGTCTTACAAAGCAGATGTCGCATTTACATGTAATAAAATTAACTCCATAATAATAATTTTTTTTTTTGTTTCATTGTTGTTGTTCTTTGTATGACCATTCTCTTTACATTCATACATGATTTCCTCTCCAAAGAGGACATCATAGTTGTACAACACCGCCGAATGACATCAATGTCCATATAAAAAGAATCCATCTACCGCATTACATGGGTCACCAACCCGTAACCGCTAGTCCTCTAGGAATTCTCTTCGGGACACATGGCTCATCAATTTAATTAATTCTCCCGCAAATATTCTCTTCATTGACACATTCGTCAAACACTTTTTTCTTCTGCTGTGCCTAATGGCTTGCTATTTCAGCATACATATTTCTCCTTAAGCTTTCATCTTTCATGGATGCAGACAACATAATAATTGAGGACGGTCTCCGTCCATCGTAGACATAGTTTTCGCCATCTCCAACAAAGCTTCCACTCTGTGATGACCATCAAAACCTCGATGGTTGCTTCATCCATGTCCTCCCCCACAAACAAGATTATCCTCCTCATCGTTGTGTCGACTCCTACCTTCATGAATGCTTTTTCGTCAACTGTTCATTGAACAACTAACAGACCTATGTTCAATTCCCATGTCATTTTGGTTGCAATTTTTCCTCGTTCAAGCACGTCTCTCGAACATATTTTCTCCGTGTTTGTGGACCGGTGCGTAATCCTTCTTTTTCGTAGCCTTCAATCCGCCGTTGACCACGACTCTCTTTGCAAATAGTGCAAATTTCCTCCACACAACTTCGGTGTCCATGACGGGGACTGCGTGCCCAAATCCACCATCATATACAATCCTTTGAGTTCCAATTTATTTTGTCTGCTTTGCAAACATGCTCAAAGAAAAACTCCTGTGATATTTTATTGTTTCCACCTCAGTGCCTTTGACAAAGTACCTTGTACCATTGAATACACAAGAAAGATCGTCGAAATATTTCTCGCGCATGTAGCTTTCCAACTTGGAAATTTCTCCTATGCCCTCGCTTTCACACCTTATTTCTTTATCCGTCCTCACTCATAAGTCTGTGGAGGAGAAAGCAGTATCTTCGAGCCTAGCATCAATCTTCACCATCATTGGCACCGCAACGACGTTGTCAGGATACCCCGCCGCATCCGCATCGCTCGTGCCCACCGCATGCTCCCGTTTTCTAAATCCACACTCCCACTTTGGAACTTCATCCTCACATCTCGTACCTTCAGCCTCTCGAGAAAAGTCATACACGCTCTCTCATCCGCCTTCAAGCATATCCGATAAGTAAACGTTGTCCTTGATTTCGTCCGGACTTGCCAGTCATTCTCCTTTTCTTACTTTTAAAACGCCTTGTAGCTATACCACCTGCCTACTTGTGTCGAGATTCGATCTTTGCCCGCATCTCATTTTCAAACAAACCTTCCGCATCGTATCTTCTAACACGTCCGTGTGAGTTTTTCGCTGCAACTTGACCTGCTAGTAGTCTCACAACCATGTTATCTTTCTCGCTACTTTCGCAAACATTTTCCATCTCTTATAAACTCCTTACATTATAGATCTAGATCTACATCAATGCAACAAATCATATTCTCCCATTCACACACAAAACCCTTGGCTAAGCAAAGTTATCCCTCTCAAGCCAAAACATGGCTCGATACTTGTTGTGAATACCGCAAAGAAGAAACAATTTACTGAGAACATAAAGAATTTACCGAGAGAAATAAACATAAACATAAACATGAAAGAACTCAAAGAACAAACACATAAACATAAACACAATGTTTATCCGGAAAAACCTCAAATCCCGGAAAACCCAACCAATGAAATTTCATTAACCATCGGCCAAACCCCCGGCCAATCCGGCTAAGTGAGCCTTTCACCGTCACCTCCAAAGCCCACATTACAATGAAGTCTTTCCTACCTCTTTTACAGTTCCATCACATGCAATACCAGGTCAAAAACCACAGTGCAATAAACCACAAAGCCCCCAAAACCACCACCGAAGTACTCCTAGTCCACATTGACTCTACCCCGAGTCATGTTTACCCAACACCCACCCACAATCGGTATTCATTTTACCCTCCGAAGGAGCGCTAACCCGGCGTAAACATGGCCCCCGCAGCCCTCGCTTTCTGATGAATAGATATGCACCATTGAATATACCCCAACCACCGCATGATATGCCTCGTGAGCATTCCCAAGTTACTCCCTAGATTTACCGGTGAAGACTAAATAACCGGGCAGTAACGCATCTGCCCCCGTTTTGCACATTTGTCGAGAATTTAAATGTCGAACATTTGGATGTTGTAATGAGACTTTTTGTTCACTTAAGTGGAGAGGCAAGGAAATGGTTTAAAGGATTGTCGCAATGGTACCATGGGAAATTCATCGGGGATGCCCTAGAAAATGTTTCACCCAGAGAGATGGGTGAAAAAGGGGACCATGGATATTCTTTGACAAAATTCAATGCCATAAAGAAGAAATCCGATGAAAACATGAAAGATTTTGTGAAGAGATTTAATAAATTGTATATCAGTTTGGGTTCGTTGAAATGAAACCCCCTCCTATTGGAGCAAGGGTCGCTTTTGCCGGTGCATTTGAACCGCAGTTCGCCTTTCACATTGAGAGAGAGAAGGTCTCCTACTTTGGAGCAACATTCAAACTAATGCTCGAGATTGAGGCTATTATGTCCGTCATTGCAAAGTTCAAGATAAAGGAAAAGCTAAAGAAGAAGCCTCATCTTCAAGAACAAAGAATTGATGATATGACTAAGGTCATAAAAACATTTGTTCAATAAATTGGTGAAATTGGAAACAGATAGTAAGCTCCGTGAAGACAGAACAGAGGGTTTTTAATCTCAATTTAAAAACAGCCTCTGTATTCTACAAAGAGAAAATAAAGACCAAGATCGAAAAAGCACCTTTGTATATAGAGGCAATTTATCGCTCAAACGATGATGAAGATGAAAAAAGAAGATGACGCTCGACTCCCACCGTTCACATGGAAGATGATGAAACCAAAGAATAAACAAGAGACTGAAGAAGTGGAAAAAGATGAAGAAAATGATCTTTCATTCAATCAAAGAAGAGATGGATGACTATTGCAAGACAATACAAACTTTACAATCCGAGTTACATAAAAAGTATGATTTGAGCTCAAAGAAGAGGCTAAGAACTCGGAGGATGAAGAAAGAACTGTAATCATACCGCTCCAATGGCAACTCCATTGCGTAAAACCAGACCAAGAATGATAAGGGGAAAAAATCCCATGAATGAAGAAAAGAAAAAGGAAAAGGAAGAAGTCAAGCTTCTCAAACAAAGGGCAGAGATTCTAATATTTCGGAGAAAGTGGTTACTGCTTCTAATCAAAATCCAAGTCCTAAGAAAGATCAATAAGAGCCCTAAAGTTGAAAAACCAAAACTGAAACTTTCTACTTTGGCAAAAGAGTTGGAAAAGTGAAAATTCAAGTTCTCTTTCCGGAATTAATGAAAACACTGTTATAAGAAGGAGATTACGAATTTATCAATCTATCTCTGGCTTGATGAAGTGGGCGATATAGTTAATTTCCGAGAAGAAAAAACCATGGGTTACATTTGGGCTCTATGTTGAAGAGTTAGACTCATCTCGTCCTCCTCTCTATATTTCACTTATGTTAGCACAAATTTTTTTTTCATAATTGTATGTTAGATTCTCACATCCCACAATTTGATGCCATTGTGTGTGATGAAAGAGTTGAATTGCAAATCATCAAGCTATACCGGGATCTTTATTCTTTTGATTCAAAGAGGGCAGAAGTGTGTGGGTCTTATTAAGGATATGGTTGTTTCATTGGCTCAAATCCTGCGCCCAAGAGCATTATGATGGATGTGGTGAGACGACATTCCAACTAGATTTGGTATGTTACTATCAAGATCTTGGGGGCAAAGCCAGTAGAGTTTTGAAGCAGATATTTCACATATGCTATCATTCCTATTTTCAATGGGGAAGTGTTAGTGCGTTGTATACAGAAACTAGGTTTTAAAACCGCTACTAAGAAAGACGAGTAATTAACCTATTTATGGCCAAGAGAAGGATGATCTCTCTTGTTTGCGTCGTATGAAGATGCTGCAGTTTGTCGAAGAATCACAAGGGCAGCCCTTCAAGAATTGTACATAAGGAGTCGATTCAAACAAGTTATGGAAGTGTTATTTTGATGGTGTGTTTTCTAAAGAAGGCACTAGAGTTGGCTTTATTTTTATTCCTCCTAAGGTAACTCTCGTGCCTTTTTATTTTAAATTAGAGTTTGAGTCCACTAATAATGTAGCGGAATACGACATTAACTATTAGTCTCGCATGAAATTTTAAGCAAAATGGGGAATTCGCCCATGACTATTTTTGGGGGATTCTGAATTAATTATAAGACAAACATTAAGAATTTATGTCAAGCTAAAGATCCTGCAAGTTAAGAGCATATCGGAATGAGGTTCAGGATCTAATTGAAAATTACTTGAAGCTTTCAACTCATACTGTTCCAAGGGAAGAGAATAGAATGGCCGATTCTCACAGCTTGCGCCCAATACATTCAAGCCTCCGATTAATCTCGAGACCGAGATATGAAATCGAGATGAGACATAGACCTTCGAATCCCCGACAATGTCAAACACGTGTGTCTTTGAGGAGATGAACAACATTAAGAAGTTTTTGTTGAAGGACTCGAAGGATTTTGAAGATCATCGATGGATTTGGAGACCGATGAAGATGAGTCGGTCAAAAGACTCGAAAAAGAAGATTGTGGTCGTGATATTATTCATTGAAAGACAATGTTTTTCCAAGAGGCTCGTGCCTCTTGAAAGACCTGCTTTGATGCAAATGATGTAGTCAGTGGAATCGTAAAAGAAACCAAGATGAGAATGGAAGATTGTAATTTAGGAACTCAACAGAGCCTAAAATGACTGTTGCATGAGTCCTAAAGGACTATAAAAAAGGGTGTTACTGACCTCGTTTCCAACAATTTAAAGAGATGTATTTGCTTGGTCTTATGATTATCCAAGACGTATGATAATAGTATCATACAACATAAATCCTGACTCAAAGATGGAGTCAAACCTACAAACATATGCTTAGACAAATCAATCCATTATTGTTGGTTCGATTGAAAAAGAGATAAAGAAATTACTTCAGTTAAAATAATTGTTCCTCTCGTATATTCGGATTGGGTTTTTCCAATCTTGTACCGCTCCGAAAGAAAACTGAGAGATAAGGTCAGGTAGATTTTGAACTTAAATCGTGGCTCCATTGAAAGATAACACTTGCCGAAAATGGATTTCGTCTTACAAAAAAGTGACCTGAGCCGGTAGATTATCAATGGTCGATGGTTTTTTGTGGCATAACCAAAGGTTGTGGAGAAAGGACTAAAAGAAAAAACTTTTACTACGCCCGGGGAACATTCATGTATGCCGTATGCCATTTGGCCTAATGAATGTAGGAGCCATATCCTTAGCGAAAGTGATGGACATGGCATTTGTAGGAGATGAGTTTGTGGTTACTTATTTGACGATGTCACAATTTTTTCAAAATCGATGAAGAACATCTACACTCATTTCGCGTAAAGCCTTCCGGCGAGAAAGTTTGGGTTATTACAACCTAAGAAGTCTTTATTTGCCGGGAGGAGGGTAACCCATTGGCCATATCATAGTTTTCCAAACAAGGAGTGAATATTGATCCTGAAGAAGGGTTGAAGAAATTCAATCAATTCTGACCTCCGAAGTAAGAAAGATATTAAGAGATTTCTCGGGAAAAATTAATTTTCTAAGAAGGTTTGTTCCCAATTACGCAGAGATTGTTAAGAAGATAATTTCGATATGTTGAAAAAATATACCTAAGTGAAGTGGACAAAGAAGCGAGGGAGTCTTTTTCAAAGGAATTAAAGAAGCTTTAAAGGAAGCGCTGGGTTTCAATTAGTCCGCATTATTTGAAGCCTTTTCGCATTTTTTTCTATTCAGATCTTCTTCCACAATTGGCACCGTGTTATTACGAAAGAGGAATGAAGAAAAGAAGGAATAACTCCGTAGCATATTTCTGCAAAGTTCTCCGAGATGCAATTGAAATATAATATATTGAGAAACAAGTTTATGCTCCGGTGAAAGGCCATCTAGAACCTATATCCTTCATTCTCAAATCTTGGCGTACGTTCTCAATTTCATTGCAAAGGAGATGTACCAAAGGTAAATGTAGAAGGAAAAGGGGCAAATGGATTGCTAAAATCCAAGAATACGACCTAGATGTTAAACCAACCAAATTGGTCAAAGGATTGGGATTGGCCAAATTATTGTCATAGGCCAAATTTTATTAACGTGAATTAATTTATTGGCTCCGTAGAAAAGTCATTGGAGAACAGAGAAAAAATCGTAAAATTTCAAAGCGCAATTAAATATAAATTTTGCTCGTATTGGCATAAGGACATTGTTCATTATTTATGCTTTTCTTTCTTGTCCCCCTTCAATAAACAAAGCAACATGAACTTTGAAACTAAGGCTCAACCTTATGTCATAATTGAAGCAACCATATTGGAAAGATCCGGTGTATTATTGTTGGGTTCGACAGAGGAGGAGGTTCTGCATAATCAAAGAATATCATGAATGCTTAGCACACATAGCTTGAATTTAAATCGCTTTCATAAAATTTTTTAAATCAGTTTCTAATACACTGTTTGTCGATGTTTAAGGTGCTGCAAGAAGTTTTCAAAAATTCCGTGTTTGCAGAAAGAAAATTTAGCTCCTTTACCTCTTCTTCCGTTTTTGTCGAAGAACCTTTCGTACAAAGGGGGATTGATTTTGTTGAGAAATCAATCCACCATCCAAAGGGAAAATTCAAGTGGATCTCATCACATAATATTTTTACAAAGTGGGTGGAGGTGATTCCTCCTACAAGGAAGGCAAATGATTTGGTTGTTTTGTGAAGTTTCTGTAATATATTGTCTTTTAGTGTGTTTGGATGTCCAAGAAAGATTGTGACAGTATAATGCCCAAGTTTTCACTACCTGTGTTTATCAATTTTTGTCGACTTATAGTGTGATATTGTCTCATTCTGGCTGTACTATCATCCACAGGGAAATGGATCACAGAATTTTCCAACAAAACATTAGTCAAAATTTGAAGAGGACAATAAATGAAACCAGAAGAATTGGGATAAAAAACTAAGCTTTTTCTCTTTTGGGCCACAAGGATGACTACTAGGAGGTCTGACTAGCAAGTCTCCTTATGAGCTCACATATGGTACTCGTGCATTGTTTCCCACCTGCATTGGTGAAACCTCGTGATTTCCTTCTCCAAGATGCTCAAGCGTAACCTAATGCCATGATTAGAAGAATGAATAATGTAATGGGAGCTAAATGAAAGAAGAAATAAAGTTCGGGAGAATTTGATTGTTTATCAAGAGAAAATGAAGACCATATTTGACAGGAAAGAAAAGGAGATCATGTTCTGTAAGGAGACTCGGTATTGAGGTGGTATACCCGAAGAGAAGACAAAGGGAAACACGACAAATTTGATCCTTGTGGTACTGGCCCGTTCAAATCAATGAAGTCGTGATGAAATAACACTTTCTGCGTCGGGAAAATCTTGAAGGAGAAGTACTATATGCCTTGGAATGGGCAATATCTAAAGCATTATTTCCGACACTAAGGGATCCGTTTCCATCACCATTGTATATATCCTGTGTGATCACCGGTGACATTTTCCATCGAAGCAATTTTTGACTCCATGCCCGAAGTGGAAGGTACCCAATCCGCAAAGGTTCTTAGTGTTTCATGGTAAAAACACTATCCCGGTGGAGCCGTATGTTGTGGATCATCCGCATATCCTTTTTTATTTTGTCTTGAAAAATTAGAAAAAAAAACAAAATTTGAAATTCCGAAAATGCATATGACATAGCACAATGTTTTATGTTGTATTATAAAAAAAAGAGAAGCATCCTTACAACCTCAATGCAAATCAAGTTTATCATTAAAATTTATTTGAATGTATGTTTGGGTTTCATGCTTAAGTTACGAGAAACTTCCCCAAGTGGCGGTGATCGTGGAAGAATGTGGTCGGGAGATCAAATACTTGGGTATAAAGCGGCCGCGCATTATCCGATTCGGCACCCTGCCGCCTGACCGGTCATATCCATGGTGAGCCGTGATCGACGGCTAGGATTCATTGCGGGGGGTGCCGGCCGCAGGTTCACCGCCGTACTCCAAGACCCCCCGCGATGACATCATTAGGTGAGGTGGAAGAGCGCTATTATCCCTCTTCAACCCGCTTTTCCACTGCCATGTCGAATTTATTACCGTTTTCGTAGTCGTTAAAGAGTTCTTTGTCCCATTCCCATCCATTTGTGTTTGTTTTTCCATTCGAACCGTGTTCTTGCCACCTTTTTGCATTATCCGTCATTCCACGAATTCGTTCTTACTTTCGTCGCCCATGGCAAAGCGAGTCTCCCCTACTCCGGTGTTAGTCACTCTAAATATTTTTACTCGTTAGTGATGACTAGTTCTGGCCGAAATTTTACTTTTCCAACCGCCGATCTTAAAATTTGTCGGTAAAATTTCCAGCCGGAAAACACCCATAAAACTTTTTTGCTCTCCTTACTTTTCGCCTTTCATGACAAGTTGAAATCCCATTATCAAATCCTACCCAATCCTCAAACGATACTAAGTCTCCATTTCCACATACCTCTAAAAGGACAATCCAAGTTCCGTTTCAAAAACCTCCCCTAAGCTAGAAGTGGCGCTTAAGGCATTTTACCCTTGGAAACCATCAAAAGGCCAAAAAACCTCCATTCGCTACGTACCAACTAAGGCCGTACCCTCCCACTCGCTAATGAAGTTAGTCACAACTCTAAGTCGCGCCACTTACACGCCCCCAAGTCTCAAAGAATGCACAGACCACGCCTCAAGTTGATTTTAGGTGTTTTACACCGTTTATGGATTTTTTTACAAGCGCGGAAACATGTTAGCTTCTCGCAAGAAAATTCTTGCTCCACATGAGAAGACAACCGTTTCTCAACGTGAACATGCACCCAAGATGCAAATTACAAGACAAAGAGTTACTCATCAAGATCTAGCAATTTCATTCAAAGATGATAACATGAGAGAAGAAAGACAATACTATCAAACTAACTTGTAATTTGTCATGGCCAAGAACCTCCTTCATCTATAAGCAAGAGGGTTAAGGCGCTCCTTCATCTACAAGTAGAAGTACAATGTTGACTTGAAGAAATGCAAACCGACCGTAAGACATTTGTTATTAATAAATGGTGAAACAAATAACTAAAATTTTCTAAGGGAAAGTGATGATCAAAAGCAAGAGCTAAGATCGTAATGTTCAACCAAGAAAAGGGTAGTTTTTAGGTCTTATATCCAAAGAAAGAAGATCAATTGAAGTTTCAGCATCATCATCATGGCACTACAAGAAGAGACTCCATCGATCAAAGCTATTGTAACAAAGCATCTCTCCGTTAGGGTACTCATAGTATGAGTGCTCAAATCGTGCTACTGGCAACAAGGCACTTCGTGTTGGAAAAGACCTCCGTGTATTCTTATGCTTCGTTGTCAGGGAACATAGTCTATGGTTTCTAGATATACATAGAGAAAAATGATGCAAGTAGTATACAGCTCCTAGAAATAAACCATCTTGATGTCATTCAAAGAGCCAAGAAAGTCTTGCGCTCGCAATCCACACTCCACCACAAAACAAGCATTCTTCAGATGCAAAGCAGGTTATTGACTTCTCGGAACAACATGGGTTGTTTCTCTAGTCGTTAGGCTCCATTGGGAGGAAAAATGGCTAACAAAGCCCCTGTGTCTATGAGTCAATCTAGTGCCATTCCACATCTCATATATTTGTCTCCTCAACACAAAGATATAAACAAAGTTATGGCCTCGAGTTTTAAAACCCCGGAACAAACATGCATGCTTTAACTGTGCATGTCATCATTTCCATACGAGCCAACTCCCTATAAAAAGGTGCTTTTCAAATATGGTTATCAAAGTTGACACACAAAAACTGTTTGATTCTCTCAAGAGGCATTACCACCGAAAACAATTGTTCATGATATATAAAAAGGAGGTTTGACATATTTTTCGTGTCCTCGGGTGAAATTTTTCGTATAAATATAGGTTCTATTATTTAAAGGTTTGGGAACACCAATTTGTACTTTTTCAAGTAGAAGAAAGGGTTAGGAGAAAATGACTCCTACTTAATTGACAAGATTACAAACTCCTCGAATATGTGCAATCGAGTCTTCGACACTTACGCTTGGGGAATGAGGAGACACATGGAGGCAGTGGTGCCTAACCAAGTTGAAAGGACGCATCATCTCGGTAAAATGACAAAGACAAAAAGTATGCTTTTCAAAGGCCGTAGGTATCAAAGATTCCGAAGTAGAAGTTAGGCTTTATTCACATAAAGGCATCCTAAATAAATACGTAGGATTATAAGAATGCAAGAATGATCATGATATGTGTTTCTGAGTCCTAGGACTAGGTAAAGGTAATGTGAATATGCCACCGTCGAAGAGGAGGTCTTCCACACATTTCTACAAATGTATAAACAATATAAGGGTAATAGGTGAGTTCAAAAGCAAGGTTTCTAAGTTTTAATTTGAAAACAAATACATCTTCTAATCCTTTCAACAACCCACTCTCCAAATCAAATGACAAGTGACCGTCGTGATTTTCGCTTTTCAAAAAAGAGCAAATCAAAGTGGCAAACTCATTTCCAAGTCCCCCAAGCAAGGTTGGAACCTCCTTTGCAGTTTTCAAGCGGTTAAACGTAGTTTTCAAATCACTTTGCAAAGTTTTGAGAGAGTTGTTACACCGCGCGCACTCGCAGAAGCGCGCGGCGCTCTCGGGCGAAGATTTTACACCGCAAGGCGTGCGCGCGCGGCCCCCGTAGCCGGCGGTCACAAGCGCCCCCACGTCGACCCGACAACTAAGAATCCGCGCGGCATTTCTTCTTCCTAAGAGTGTCGCGCATAATTTCAGCCTCCAACACGCCTCCAAATCGCTCCTAAAGGCTACCAGCGCCCAAAAGGCATGCTACGATTTGTAGAGGTATTTTTTATGCACCCCTCTTAGTTTTTTTTTTTTTTTAAGAAAAAAAAATGTTAAGGTATGAAGGGGTTAGAAGGGCTGGGCTGCTTTTCAAGCTTTGTGTGAAAACGAAATGATGTTTTCCTCTCGTTGACCGATGAAACATCAAATGCTTGCAAGATGTATTTTTTAAAAACCATGAAATCGCTTCTCACTACCATGGTGAAACAAGGAAATTATCAAGCATATGCACCGAAGTTTGAAACTATGGAAGAAATCGCTCATGAATAGTTAAGAGGTGTGTAGATTCTATTAGTGCAAGGATGCAAAGGAGTATGAAGAAAGTAGTGTGTTGTTGGAGTAAAGTTGATGACTAATTGAATGCAATAAACTCTCGTCTCTTAAGCACAAGTAACCTTGGACTATGTTTCTTGATTGACTCGTGTTTAGTATGATAAACACATATTGGTGAGCCGTATATGAGGGGTTAATGTTTTGATCAAAGGGGAGATTCTTGACATTTAATCAAGCATGTTTTTGTTACCACAAAGACAAAACATTTTTAAACTGGCCACCATATATAAAAATGTTGTTTTTTGTCGTATGGATATCCGTTGTTTAAAACCGTGGTATAGTGTTGGATATGTCGATGAAGTGCCTACAAGGAAAAGGGTTTTGAACCTTTTCAAAACCGTGTTTTCACCTTCCCCAAAAAGACAAGAGTATCTTATATCATCAAAGCATCAAAGAGAGCATTCTTACCACATACACAAGAAAAGACAATTGTCAATCGTGTATAATGATTGACCGTTTTTTTGTTCTTCAAGTTTCATTTGTTAAGTTGATAGTCGCAGGTTGAAAAGGAAATTTTCTAGAAGGATGTGTTTTATATCAAAAGGAGCCTTCGATTATTTGAAAAGATAAAACTCCTAACAGGATTTTGTTAAAACATTTTGAAACATTTCTGAAGATCTCGTCACCTTTGTTCTATAAACAAAGTGAAATTGGATCGTGTGTCGTACTCAAAGGTGACTATGTATATGGTGTGAGCTTTGTTGGTTGATTAGCATACTAAGACAAGGGGCAGATTGTGGAAGTTGAGAAGTTTACCTTGTCAAAGATACAAGAATATATTGTTGGCCTCCAAACATCGTGTTGTGGTGAACTTGTCATTAGCACACAAAGATATTCACTTGACCGCCTATCTTCCTTTCATTATGTTTTTTTCTTCTCAAAGGGTTTGTCGGTTGAATTACATATCAAAGTGCTGGGAAGGTCACATTTTAAAGAAGCTGTAGGTTTTACATGGAAAGGGAGCATTTCTGTACAAACATCTGCGAAACACTGTTTCCTTATCAAAACAAAGGATTGACAGAATTTGACTTAAAGAAGGTATTTTAAAGATAGTGAGGCGCTTGGTGCTTCAAGAGCACATTTTAGCCCAAGATGCCGCCAGGAAAGACAATGGCGGGATTACACAAGAGATATGAGACAATTTATAATTTCAGTAGAAGTCAATGCACATCCATCCATCCTCTTCAATTTTCATGAGGGAAGTTGTTTGATTTCGCAGAGGTTATGTGATGTCAAAAGTTTCGCCCTTGACACACTTATGCGCCTTGAGGTTCCACAAACATTTCCAAGAAAGTGTGCCTCGTTTTCAAGTTTTCCCCAGACTCCGCATTCAGCCACTAAAACCCACATCTCATGAAATGGTTCAAGTTGTGCCTATCTAGACTTGGATGACTACAAGCTCTTCATCAAGCCGAGCACTGCAGAACATGCACCGCTATTTTTCCTTTCTCTCATCTTCTTGCTAGCTATGCTCCTTAAGGAAGATCATAATGAATTATTTTTACTTGTGAAGGGAGATTTACCCGAGTTTATGCCTACCATGTCCGATCATTGATGCATTTCGACTAGAACTAGCGCTCAATCTCCTTACTTTTGTGCAAGAGCATCGAGAAAATGGCATCCTTAGTCCGAAGAAGCCTCCATCTCGGCCAGTCAGCCTTCTCTTTTCCGTCATTCTCCGATTAAAATCATCATTCTTCACTCACCGGAGAAGAAGGGGTTTTTGGGATGTTTTATCACCACCGTATTTCCTCCACCGTTCCTCCCATTCACAAGTACATCTCCCCCACCCCGCCTATTCATCGCCTTTACCTTCTCTAGCAAGCCTACCCTAGAAGGCTTAGGATCACTGCTTAAAAATCGTACGTTAAGAAGAGGAGGGGCATGAGCAAGTAGAAAAAGAGGAGGACAAGCATGAAGAAAGTGATGAAGGACAACAGCCTTGATAGTGATGGAGGTGAGCAGCAGCCTTGAGCCGCTAAGTGAGCATGGAGTTGAAACACAGCATTAGCTTGATTTTGATGATCAAATGGTGAAGAAAGTTGAACCACAAAATGAACACGGGATTGAGGTAGAACAAAGAACCTGATGTTGGTGAACAAAGTGCGTATGTTGAGCAAGATGATGAAGGTGGGCAACATAGCCTACATGACACACAATGTCCTCTCATGATACAAGACAAATTTCTCCTAAAGTTGCACAAGAGTCAAGAGGAAAGGTTTTTTCCGAAAGGTGACAAACAACCGACAAGGGCAAAGCAATCATGCTTTCTCTCCCGAGAAGACTAAGCCCATAACAAAGAAGAAAATGCTCAAGGTGGTCACTCCAAAGTAACAAGAACTATCTAGAGCAAAAGAAATTACCAAGAAACCTCTCACTAACTTGCCAAAGAGGAAGAGTGCAAGATTAGCCTTCAAGGGCAAAGGGAAAGGCAAGATAGAGAAAGTCAAGAAAATGGAGTGTGCATTGGCTATCATCCCAATCCAAAGTGATGACAAACATAATGAAGCTCGCATTCGGGAAAACCTCTAATCCATCAAGAGGCCAAATTGAAGCATTGGAGAATGACCGACGGAAAAGAACTTCAATCATTTCTTGGAGATCCAAAATAGACAAATGAGTGTCCATATGGTCGTTTATGAGACACGAGCAATTAAACAAGAATGAGGTCGCCAAAGCACAAGCAAGAATAAAGGAGCTCTTAGTGATTTTGACGAGGATGAAGACGAAGACCACCCCTAGGCGGAAAAGGCCTACAACCATAGGGCTTAGAAGAGCCCTTGAAAAGTAAAAGGAAGAAGAATTAAAGCTCATCTTCAATCCACTTCCCTCACCGCACTACTTTAGCAAGAAATTGAAAGCAATAAGGAGGCATGGCTAGAAAGAGCCAATAAACATTTGGAGATGAAGCTTGGAGAAGGCAAATGCAAACAGAGACTTGGAGCTGCAAAGGAAGATGAAACAACACTATCAAAAGCTAAATCACTTTGCCCAGCTAAAGCTAAAGGCTACTCAAGAGAAACTAAAGGAAGCAAAGGGGAAGCGCTCAACACAGTAAAAAAAGAAGAAGGGCACATCGCACTCAACATTTTGCTTCGCTTTCGGAGCATACGAGGACTCCCGTGCTTTGGGGAAAATCCACCCTAGAGGTTTGTTGGGTCGAAACCTCCACAGATCAGGGCATGCTATTCAGAAGGACTCACACACAACCATACTTGAATGCAAAAAACTAGATAACAACGATAGCAGAACTCACCCGTAGTCCTACGTTCGATGTAGATCCCGCAGGGTTCAAACCCCCAGCAACCTTTCTTCCTCCTTCAACCTGAAAAAAAGAAAGAACGTGCACAAAAACCTAGTTGTACAACATATAATTCTCCTAAAAGTTAGTGCAATCCATGTGAAACATTATATAAACCATAATAAATGCTTAAATGATAATCTTTTCACACATATAGATAAACATTAACACACGAGTTCAGGAACAAGATGGTTCTTCATTATTATGAACAGCATGTACAGTAGTAAAAGTGGAGAGATCACCTGAATCCTTCCACGATCTTCGAACAGACCGCCGTCCGGATCCATCCCGCCCTTGCCTTGCTAAGATACTTTCAAGACTTGTGCACTCGAGATGGCATATAAATGGATGAACATCTCCAGGAAACAAGGGTTTCCTGTATAAATCTGGGAAAGTGCAGGAGGCACGGGGAATCAGACTTGAATTGGGATTCCAATAGAGTATAATGTCTATAAAATTTCTCTCTCCCTTAGGCCATGCACATGAGGGGCTTTTATACTCCCTCAAAGTAGTTTCAATCAGTTG
Source organism: Pinus albicaulis (assembly GCA_034641835.2). Lineage (NCBI taxonomy): Eukaryota > Viridiplantae > Streptophyta > Pinopsida > Pinales > Pinaceae > Pinus > Pinus albicaulis. The sequence goes on from JAXQQM020065026.1 coordinate 33,839, forward strand.
GAAACAGTTGGCCACGTACTGGGGTGGTTGAACTACTGGAGTAACCATCAACCCAGCCCGAAAATAGGGATTTTTTATATATTTTTTAATGATTTTAATGGCATACGTGGAAAAGTACATGTGGACTCGTGTATACACGCGGAAAAGTCTAGGCATAACCGCGTATGGGAATTTTAACATTGTTTTTTAGTGAATTTTGTTCAAGTCTGTAGGAATGGGTGCCCAAAGCCATAAAGACAATCATGAAATACCTAAGGGTGAAAAATGATGCTATAACACCTTGAGGGTCATGCACACCAATTTTGGGCCCATTTTGACAACTTTTGGTTTTTTGGCATTTTTGAGTTTTTGATCAAAAACTCATAAATTCGCCATTTCATTTTGAGGATTCATCAAGGGAGGATAATGATATCATTGGATGCCATAATTTAATGAGCATGCCCTCAGCGATTTTCAGAACATTTGGAGATCATTTGGCCCCTCAAAACGGTGAAAAAGGCTCTCTTTTTGCACACTCTGCCCGGTCTATCGGCAGACTGCAATTTTCTGGTTTTTTACACACAGGTGCATATTTGGAGGATTGCCAGGCATCAGATTGGGGAAATTTCATTTGTGCCGGAAATTAGACACTTAGCGCTTTCCAACGAGCTATCATGAGCCTTGTTTCAACACCGGAAGGCTGCCAAATGTTTCCGGCAAGTCGAGGGACCTTTTGCTGATGAAAATTTGAAGTATTTTTGTAATTTTTGAACCTCTAAAATTTGCTTTTTCCAAATGTGCGTTTAGCTATTTTTGCACTTGGAAAATGATGCAAAGTCAATTATTTTTCCTTTTTTAGCATTTTCTAGATATTTTATGAGATATTTTTGTGCCTTGGGCTTTGCAAAGCCTCAAGGACAAATTTAGATATTTTGATTAGGCCAATAGGAGAGGAAGTTGAACCATGAGGTTTTCCTCACTTGAGCCTATATATTCCAAAGGCTTTCATTGTAAAACAAGGCTGAACTTGAGAAGAGAAGCAATATATTGGTCATATGAGCTTTGAAGGAAATACTTGTGTTATGCTTTTGGATTGACTCTTGGATGTTCTTGGATGAATGAAGAAGGATTGTTGATGGATTCCATGACTTGGTAGAATGGTATAGTGTCTCTTTCTATGTTGTTTTCTTCTAGTTTTCATTCATGAATACATGTTTCTTGCTTGCTATAGATAAATAGAGAACAAATTTGAGACCTGCCCTTGGAGGCACCTCAAGTTTCATGTTTCTTCATAGCTTTCATGTTTTCTTCCTCCTTAGTCATACTAAAGAATTCTTAACTGCTCTTTAGTAACTTGAGGATATTGTTGCTTATTTCATTAATGGTTTTATGCTAGCTAAGTATGACTTATGGTACGCCCTGCTTACCAATGGCCAGCCATAACTCCATCCATGAAATTTCTCTTTGATTAATTAGATTATCATCTTGTTGAACCAAGGAGGCCTAGTTTCGATCTAGCCCTTTGTCTAAAACTATGAAAGCTTGTTTGTCAAAGTGCCCAATAACTTAAGGACTGTGTTTAGGCGTTCCGGCATAGTATTTTTAGTTTTTAGTCTGTCTTATGTGTTTTCCCCAAAGTCTGATAGCCATTTCCCGAAGTTAGAGAGTTATACTCCTCTATGCATGGCTTGAATGTTTGTTTCTATGTATTGATTAGCCTATAGTTACATTTTGCATGATTAATGGTTTGCCCTACCATGTTTATGTCTTCTATTAAACTAGTTATGCTTGAAACTCTTTGTTGTTCACTAACTTGATGTCCATTTACTCCATTTTGCCCAAAGATCCTTTCTACCTTGAAACAAATAGGCCCTTCAACAGCCTTGTATCGTCATTTTATGGCTTTCTTGACCTTTTGACCCCATAGCCTAGTTAATCTAACATCTTGTTACCTATTTTATATCTTTGATCATTTTCATCCCTCACAACCAAAAAAACCAAAATAAAAAACTTACTTCATAACTAGCCTAAAATCAGAACACAATAAAAAAACACACAGATATCCCTTACACATATAGAGAGAGCCTTCTCTGAGTCCAGGAAGGCTATGTCCTTGGGCTCCAAAGCTTGGTTTGATGTTACACTGTCATTTGGCTTGCCAATCAGCCAAATCACGGGACCCTAACTTACCTGGTATTACAAACCTCAATCCTCTCCTGGATAGTGAAAAATACGTCCAGGATACCTTGTCTTCTGTCAACCATTCCTTGTTGTATCACCAAGTGACCCTAAATGCTGAGAAATCCCCAATGTTTTCAGCCATTAAGAGTTCCGGTATCTTTTCCGCCTGTATCCCAAAAGCCCACTTTTTCTGTGAATTCATATCATGGCTGGTCTCTTCAATGTACCCTGGTAAGTGTTTCATCATGAACTTGCAGGGAGAAAACGTTCTGCAGGTATCGACGCAATTAATTCGACAAGCATTGTGCTTTCCCGAAAATGAGTCACCATTGCAGTTTTCTGAAGATTCATTGGCTCGTTATTTTGAAGATCTTTCAAATGAAGAATTTAGTCTGTGTATGTCACACTTGAGATCAAATTCAGAGAAAGCCCAGCTCGAAGGAGAAGAATTTAGTTTGGAAGCGTTCGGTGTTGAGTGTAGACCAATTTTAAGTTGCATTGTGGAGATTTTGGGCAAAGAAAATGACCAAACAGTTGATAAATCAGTCTTGGGAATGTACGCGCTCATGATGAAGCCAGGGGTTGTTCTCGACATTCCATCTTTCTGGCAGGAAATTGTAAATTCTCAGTTTATGGCCTTTCCTCTTACAGGTTTCTTTAGATTCCCATCTTTGATTGTTTATTTATTTCTATATCAGAATGTCGAAGAATTTATGAGTTTGGGATTGAATATATTTGATGTCAATAAGCAAAAGCAATATGTGTTATTTTGGACTGATATGACTAGAAAAGAAGGAAATGAAGCAGGGCTATTTGAGTTTGCTAGTCATTATATGTCTATTGCCTATAGAATTTTCAATGGAGTTCCTCCTCCATGTTTTTTACCAAAAGCCCGGGAGTTCCTACAGCTAGGACCGAGTTGCAGATTTGGAGACTGGTTTGTGTTTGAAGAGTATTCAGAGATAAGGTTGTATGGAGCTAACATCGAGCCCTATAGGCTCCCAACTTTTGTACCCATGCGTCTTTTCGCCTTGGAATTCATAAGACAGAGCCTTAATGTGGATCAGGTACACTTTCTTCCCAACAAGAAAGGTTTTATGTCTAAATTGCCTATGAGTGTGGGACCTTTCATGGTCAATACGAGGCAAGCTTTTGATGAAGTTTCTAAAATGTTGGAAGAGACACAGTTGCTACTAGGAGAAAAGTGGTCTTATGATCCACATGGAGTAACTTCTCAGAGAAGAATTGAGAATGGATATGCTGCGTTTTCTCATGTAAGCAGACCTGATCAGGAGAAGCTAGCAAACCCAGGCGAAATAAACGCATCAAAAATGAGCATCCAAACGCCTGTTATTACTGAAAAGGCAAACAAAAGAGGTAGGGAAGATGTTGTTGAAGTAGATGATGAAGAGCCCAGGGAAGAAAAGAGAACCAAATTGGTTGAGGATCATTCTTCCAACTCGCCTGGTTTTACCTTTCATATCAATGAAGAACAAATTGTCCCTTCTTTTCCTAAAGGACATGAACTATATTCAGAGAAGATGCCTTCAGTCAAACAAATATTTACACAGATTGAAAAAAGAAATCAGAGGGTAAAAGCTAATGTAGAAGCTCAGGCAGAGCATCACGTAGCTGCTGATCAGACCAGGTTATTGACTGTAATGGACCTCGAAAAGGATCAATTTAGGATGGCTCTGACACATCCAACCGGGATGTCCCTTGGATCTTCGAGCAGTTTTAATGAGGTAAACATAATTATGGATGTTAAAAAGATCCCACTGTGGGATAAAATGAATCTTCATATCCAGACTGGGCAGTTAATTGTAAATGATTTAACCAAGACTAATGCCACAGCAATTAAGGCTGAGATCATGCTTGCAAAAGTTATTAAACAGATCAAGATGGAGAAGGCTAACTCAAGGGCTTTGTCGACTCAAAATGAAGAATTGAAGAAGATCATTATGAAAATAGGTGTAGATCCCAATGATAAAGTTGCAGTTCAAAAGCTCATGAAAAGTGCAGAAATGGAAATATCCTCATTGAGAAAAAAGCTAAAATTACCAGCTCCAGAGCACTCAATGGCCGCAGAAGTAGCTGAAGTGGAGAAAGAAAAAGAAGAGCTACATCTGCAGTTGTTGCGGAAAGATGAAGAGTTGTCCAAAGTGAAGCAGACTGTTATTTCATTACAAAACCGTATTGAAAATCACACTTGCACTTTTGTTTTGCCTACAGGTGATGCTGATTCTGATCCTCAAGCACAGGTTCTTCAGCTCAGCACCGAATTAAGGTTAGCAGAACGAGATCGTAAGCAGGCTCAATCAGAGTTGGAAATAGCTACCGAGATCATGCGAGCATGGGAAGATAAAGCGAATGAGAACAAGCAGAAATTACAAAAGGCTGAGGATGAAATTAAAGATCTCAAGGAAAAGTTAAAGGGTAATATCTCACTTTTAAGAGCTAAAGATATCATCTGGGGCGAAATAATCTCTGAAATGAAGTCCAATTGGGATTCCCTAAATATAATTGCTAAGGAAAAACGCCTCATCTCAGAGCATGAAGAAGAGATATTATCTGAAAATCAAACGGTCGTGAAAAGAGAAAATTGGGCTAGAAAGTTTATAAATTTTATCAATTCCAAATCAGATGAAGAGTTAGAAGATATGGAAATACAAGACAGATATTTTTATGCCGAAGAATTCAATAAGATGATAATTAAGAATAATCTTCGGCAAGTAGCAGAGAAAAGGTTACTGGGAATAAAAGAGGTGGTAAAGAAGTTTGATATAACATTTGATAAATTGATCAGAATAGGTTTACCCTCATGCTGGACAGAAAAGGGAAATATTTTGACATGGAAGTTTTATGAAGATGCACTAACACTGGAAAAAAGCAGGGCAGATAGCAGGCACGAAAAGACACAAGTTCTAAAGGGAGAAACAGTGTTTAACTTTTTGCAGAGGCATTTCAACTTGCTATGGATGGTAAAAACACTCTTCACAGAAAGACTTACTCACAGTCAGGCTGTTGCATTTAGATTGGAATATCTTAGTTAAAAGAATGCTTCCACAACTCAAGGTGAACTTTGGAAAAAGTGCAAAACCTTATCCATGGATACAGCAAAAGAGATCCCAACGGCTCAATCAAAAGTAGCCATTGATTCAGCAACCGCTTCAGGACCAGATGTTCTCATAGATTAGAAATTCTCATTATGTTATTTTTCAAAATTATGTAAATGTAATAGGATTTTCCGAGGCATGTGCCTCTATAACAGTTAGAAGTTTAAGCAGTTAGAGTTAGTTGGAGCAGTTAGAATCAGTTTCATTACTGGAAATTGTCTTGTGATTCTGTATAAAAAGACAATTTCAAGAAAGATGAAGGTTCCGAATTTTCAACCTTGAAGCCAAATTTTGTACTGGAGAATACTGAATCAATGAAAATTTTTGCAAGTTTCTATCATTCTGCCTATGCTGAATAGTTTCCCAGTTTTCATTATGTTTTCATGTCTTTGAATAAAATAGAGTAATTTGAGCTGTAGGTCTCTGGATACATGTGTATTTAAGAGTTAAATAAACCTTAATGGGCGCTCCTCTATTTTAACCTTATCATTGCTTACTTCTTCAGGATTTTATAATGATAGATTATGTTTCGGACAGCATATCAAATTAGAATCCTTTCCTTTCTTGTTTCTTCCGTTCATTCACTTCGGCATAAAAAGAATATGGCATTGCAGAACATGCATGGGTTTAATATTTGAAGATTATAATTAATGTTTAAAGGTTTATAAAACAGAGACAATTATTACATTTGTTTGTGACATAATTTAATAATGTCTTGAGCACAAATTCCTTTACACAGCAAGGAATTGTTTCTTGAGGTTACAGGACCAAAGACGCGGGCATCGTGACGAAGAGGGTTGTATACGATAGTCAATCAAGTGCAATTGCGAAACAGAGATCAGGAGTTCGAATCCCATCTAGTGATTTGAGAGAGCATTCAAATTTGAAACTACATTACCGTACCTGCCCCGCTGAAAATTCCTGCAAAGCTCTTATCGTCGATTCATTGAAAAGTCAATTCGCCCACACCAGAAGAATTGGAAAACGGAAGGCTGTTCAAAATCGATAGCATGGGCATACGAAGATTTAGAATGTATGCAACGTGAATGTAACTTGAATATCTGGAGCTCTCTTTTCTTTGTGCTTGCATCTATTTAAATGCTTCAGACCTATATATTATACACAAGTTCATTTTCAGTGTTAGTGATTTTTTCAGTATCAGTGATGGTTTCTTTGGCTTTGTGGGCACTTTCTTTGGATGCAAAGTGTTTCAGTCGGATGAGAAAAGCCTGATTTGAATTCAGTTTTGGTAGAAGTTTTGGTTTTATAACATTTGATGGGAAAAAGTAACTATTGGTTGGTTTTATTGGTTGGTTTTGTTGATTGTTTTAAATTGTAAATGTTTTTTAACATTTTGTTAGAGGGAAAATTTATTATTATTTTTACTTGTTTTAAATTGTAAATGTTTTTTTACGTTTTTATTATTGTTTTTACTTTTGTTTTAAATTGTAAATGTATTTTTACATTTTGTTATGGGTGGGAAAATTTATTATTGCTTTTACTTGTTTTAAATTGTAAATATTTTCTAACATTTTGTTATGGAAGGGAAAATTCATTATTGCTTTCAACTTGTATTCTATATTTTAATGACGAAGATGTTATTATGCCAATATTATTTGGTATTATTATAAAATAATAATAATAAATATTATTTTCAGTGTGAAAAAAATTTGGCTTATATAATGTGTCAATGCATATGTCGTAGCATTTAAACATATTACCAAATCCACCACTGAAAGCAACACACATCATAAATAGAAAGGTATTCCACTAGCCAAGTGCAATCATGTGTCATGACTAATATGGAGAAGCAGCGCACATCACGCATCAGCATAAGTCAGAGAAATATGTACACCCATGTAAAACAACAAATACAAAAGAAACAGTGGATGAGAAACATATCAAAAGTTGTTCCCATCCCCGACCCCCTGTGTGTCACATAGGTCGGCAAAAACTCTCGAACCAGTTACACAACACAAAAACAGAAAATACAATAAAAGGAGTGTAAATAGGTCTAAGTCAAGATAGTGCCAAAGTAGTAGTTCCAAAAACCATAAGATTTTCTAGCTGGAGAAAGTAGTGTGTGATAGACATATGTTTACAATATCGTAGAAAGAATAGTAAGCTGACAGGCGCGGATCTTCACAATTACTATAAGTGTTTTATATTAACTTCCCGTGGGCGATACTTACGGGCGCTCAACTTGGGGCAGGTCGAAGATAAATCTTTGCACACTTTTACTAACCCCAATGTTGTGGGCACCTCGACGCTGCCCCTTTCTGCAGGATTTGATAAAGGTTGAGCGTTAGCGAATGTTCTTTTCCCTATCTTCACGTATTTGCATTAACGCTGAGCATCGTCATTCCTCCATCCTTCGCCAATTTGCGTTGGCACTGACCACATACATTTATGGCACATCTCAATGAATACCTGGCATCGTTGGACACGAACATCACTGGACATGAGGCTATGCTAGAGGCCTTTCAATCAGCGGTGGATGCCAGAAAAGAGGGGACAGTTGGAACACATGCGAGACGTCGGGGGTCAAGGACCCTGGGATCTCCTTCGCGATACATCCCTCGCACAAAACATGGTTGTCAAGACCAGATACCAGTTGCACATCACACGGGCACTCGAGATAAACCTCATCATCCTTCCACTATGACAAAATTGTTGAGCTTTCGCTATGATGTCATGTGGGATAGGGTGGCAAGCCTTCGTAAGAGGGTGTTGATCGGGCGATGGCACTTCGACCAGGAGCGCGACAGGGATATACAGAATTGGGTAACCAATAAGTGGTGTCGCATTCTAGGATATTCACCTAAGGTGTGTCGATTACTGAATGACTGGTATAGTCTTCACTTCCTGACTATGGAGGACGCTGCATGGATTCTGAAAATACCATGGGTATGTGGTAGATGCTTCCTATCATTACATACCTAGTATATTGGTTTTAATCCAACGTCGGAGGTTCCACGCAATCATCTAGTATGGGTTAAACTCCCGGGATTGCCGCTGGAATTATGGACTCTTAAGGTCCTTTCTGCCATTGGGGATTCCGTTGGCATATTTGTATATATGGATCCTAGGGGACTTGGAATGTCTAATAAATGGGTTGCATAGATTCTAGTTGAGCTGGGTTTTGTTGGTGGCCTTCCTGCTTAGATTGATTTGTAGCGGGACTGTGTAATTCACCAACAACAGGTTGACTATTGGAGCATCCTCTTCCAGTGCCTACTGTATCACGACACAGGCCACCTGGTTCGAAACCGCCGGAGGTGTCACTTCGAGAGGCGATCATGCAAGACCAGTGATGTTTCGACAACAAAGACTGCTACTCAAACCACATCACCACCTACGACGGGCGAAAAATCAGGGATGGAACATTATCACACAACCCCCCCTCCTACTCATTTCCTTTATATGTCTCTAGATTCTACATTATCCCCCTTGTCACTGGCGCCAGATAACGCGAAGGTTTCGACCATTCCCCTTCCCCCTATCTGTCAATCAGTGTACATTGGGAACCTCGTGCATCTGACTGGACACCCTCATCCATCAGCTGACGCTCGTGCACCACACACCCCTCGTGAATCAACTGCTCCTGTAATCTCGTCCCATACTGTTTTCCCTATCCCGGATGACCCAACTGGGGACATTAGATTGTTCTCATCCTCAGAATCTCCCCCTCTGGTCACCTCTAGGCGATCACGGCTTGGGGTACAGTCCCCATCGGATCTAATGACAGTGACATTGAGTTTCTATTACAGAACCCCTCGCTGGATTTATCTGAGATTTCAGCCAAACAATGTGATGAGAGCACACCTCCTTTCCGGATTAGCCCTACCTCAAGATTGAATGTCATGACATGCCGCAAGGGGGGCCGTCGGGGGGGAGGGGGGGAGGGCGAGAATAAACCTATTCAAGACATTACATCATCGGGGAACCCTAGAATGTACAAGGTTCCAATTTCTACCGCATTCAACCGGGTACCTAAAGCACTGTCCCCCAAGAAAGGTGGCTCATGATGAATTGCATTTCATTCAATATCTGTGGCCTAGTAGACCACTATAAATATCTCTCTATTAGGATTTTTCTTAAATTGTGCAATACATTTATGGTCTTGTGCCAGGAGACCATGACTTCTTTTGATAAGGTGTATACCTATTTTCGGAATATGTATCCAAGGTGGGACATGGTGGGGGTGGATTCTCGGGGTCTATCCGAGGGCGTGGTGGCTATGTGGAATCCTATGCTGGCTAGTTTCCGTGCATATTATTTATTTGGTGGAATACTACTATCTGGCCACATCTGGGGTTACAAGGAGCATATACATTTTATAAATTTATATGCACCTTACTCAGATCAAAATGTTTTCAGGAAGAGAATGGAAGACAATGATATACTCAAAATAGGCTATCTTGTTAATGTAGGGGATTTTAATGCCACCCTTTCCTAAAAGGAACATTGGGGGAAGCGATGCAGGATGGAACCTATATCTACATATCTTACAAAAATTTTCATGGAGAATAATTTGCGGGATATACAACCCCACAAGTTGTGTCTGGTGTGGTATAACAGAAGGACCGGTGATGCATACATTGGCAAGAGGCTTGATAGATTTATTTTACATGAGCAATTATTGGAAAGCCTGGGGAAGGTACAGTCAAGGGTGCCAAATATTGCAATATCAGACCATCACCCCATTATTCTTAGCTGCTGTGAGGTCAAGTTTCCGTGTGGTTTTCCTTTCAAATTCAACCGGATTTGGCTTGACGATCCAAAATTTTTGGAAATTGGTCACTGAACACTGGGAGGCCACAGAGGACCGAAGATTGTATACTCCCATGACTTGGATGGGACTGGTACTTAAAGGCCTGAAGGGTAAGGTAAAGATTTGGGAGAGGTAAAAGAATAAATGCCTCATTACTAAATTTACTTCTATAAATACTGAAATCAGAGATATGCAGTCGGTGCGCATCGTCATTGAAAATTTATCGCGTCTAGTTGCATTTGTACTCATATGTCGGTGAGTTTTTCAAACTGTCGCTTTTGTGCACTTTCAATTTCACATGTGTCACTTTCATGTTTTTGACTGTCACTTTTGCTTGCTTTCACTTTAATTAGTTTCATTTTCATGTTATATTCACTCTGGCATGTGTTTCTTTCATCGTCGTTCGCATATCACAAGTGTCGTTCGCACTTTTCTCTTTATATAGAAAATGTCATCTTTTGGCATGGGAAGTGTCGCTTATCGTGTAAAGTGGATTTTTTGCTTGTTTCAAAGGGTAACTTTGGTGTTGATGAATTCCCCTAGTCATGAAGACACAATTTACACTCATTCCCAAATTTTTATGCATTATCGCAAAAGTGCCATCATTGTCGTCGCACAGTGTATCTTTAGTGTCGCACTTGGGGAAAGTCACTGCAATGTCGTCACATTGAGGGAAGAATGTTGTTCATGTATTCTAAGTGATAAATTTTGTGTCTTCAATTTTTATAAGTGTGTGATCATGCCCAAGTTTTTCCTTGTTCACTTTGGTCTCACTGATTCCACACTTAGTCTCATCCAAAAAAATTCACTCCTGATCAACTTGACCTCACTCAACCTTCCTAAACTGCGCATTGCGCAGTCTCAGCCCTCAAGCCTTGACCTTACCTCTTGAAATTGTGCACTGTGTAGTCACAGTGCCCAAATTTGACCCTTGAGCTCCATAACTGTGTAATTTTTTCCTCCCAATCAACCTTAAATGCACATTGCACAGTGCCAAGCCTCAAGTTTCCAGCCTGACACCTTGAGCTGCGCAATTGCGTAATCCATTAGATTTTCCTCCCTCCAGAATTGTGCATTGGGGAACTTCAAGCCTCAATCCTGAGCCCTTGAACCCCTCAACTATGCAATCTCCCATCTTGTTCTCCTTCCATAATTGCACATTGGGAAACTTCAGGCCTCAAGTCTCAACCTTGAGCTCTTGAGCTCCTCATCTGCACAATCACTTAGCTAGGCCTCTCAAAACTATGCATTGGGCAACCTCAAGCCTCAAGCCTCAAGCTTGACCTCCTTAATCCCTCAACTGCGGAGTTCCTTGAGTCTGTCCTTCGAGAACTTTGCATTGGGCAACCTCAAGCCTCAAGCCCCGATCTTGAGCTCTTAAGCCCCTCTATTGCACAATCCTTTGACACTGGCCATCTTGAACTGCACATTGCATAGTCTCAAGCCTCAATCCCAGACCTCGACCTCTGGAACTATGCAATCCCTAAGTTAGTCACTAGTTCTAGCCCTAACAAGTGATTTCATGAAACATGTTAGATTAGGGGTTTTTCAAACTGATGTCATCTTGTCGTGAATGGTTTTCAATTGTAGGTACTCTATACTATCAATTTGGAGATTATCCTTGGATACAATTCCACCTATCCCGTGAAAGGGACAAGGACTGTGACTCTTCATCTAAATCAAGGTCAACTCCTCCATTTGCTAGATGTGTTGTACGTACCTAAATTGAAGAAGAATCTAGTGTCCATCTCGCCAATGGAAGACAAAGGATTAATGGTGGCATTCATTGATGGAAAGGTAGGCATTTGGAAGAGGAACTTCAAAGAAGCTTTCACTCTTGGTTTCAGGGTTGATCAGGTTGGAGGAGTCCGTTGGGGGCCATGACATGTGACACAACTCTTCAATCCTAGCTATGGCACCGGAGGTTTTCACACCTTCATTACAACGCCCTTCCCGAAGCAAGGAAGGTGGTGACAGGAATGCCCGATTTCAAAGATGATCATGAAGGTGTATGTCAAGGTTGTGCCGAAGGAAAGCATACAAGGGGACCATTCCCCTCAAGTGTCATGAAGACATCTGATATTTTGTAATCGATATATTCTGATATATCTTGTATGTTGCCCATAACATCCTTGGGAGGATTCTTATATTATATCACTTTTATAGATGACTTCTCCCACAAGACTTGGATATATTTTTTGAAAAAGAAGGACGAAGCATTCAAGTTGTTTCGTACCTTCAAGGCCTTGGTTGAAAATCCGATAGGGAAGAAGATCAAAATTTTGAGGACCGATAATGGAACCGAGTATGAGTCGAATGAATTCAATGACTATTGCAGGGAAGCTGGCATTAAGAGGGAGACCACTACTGTGTATAATTCCGAAAAAAATGGTGTTGCTGAAAGGAATAATAGAACCATTTTGGAATTTTCCCATTCCATGCTTTATGACCAAGGTCTTCCGAAGTTCCTATGGGGATAAGCTGCCAACACCGTTGTGTATGTTCAAAATAGAAGCCCACATTCCACATTGGACTCCAAAACTCCTGAAGAAGTCTTCTCTGGTAAGAAGCCTGATGTCTCTCATTTTAGATTTTTTGGAAGTCTCGTTTATTATCATGTGCGAAAGAAAAGAGAAGCAAGTTGGATGATTATGGGAAGAAGGGAATGTTTGTGGGCTATAGTGAAACCTCGAAGGCATATAGAATCTATGTACCTGGTCAAAGAAAGGTGGAGATATGCAATGATGTCACCTTCGACGAAGATGCTACCCTCAGGTTCACCCTCTCTTTGATCTATGCTCTGCATGCATCCTGCCCATGTAGTCCGAGACTAATGGGAAGTACCTCTCATTTGGCCAATGAGTTGGGAAATGGGGATAGAGGCCAATAGCATTACCGATGGATGCATCGGGTATTGCCGTACTCTCTATGTCTAGGATGGGATGTGTCCAACAACTTGATCTGGGATAAAGTCTGATGAGGTTCTTACCTCTAAATTGGCTTCAGGTCAGTTTCTTTGGATGAGATTTTTACCTCTAAACTGACTTCGGGTCAGTGGAGAGTGGAATAGTCTCTGTGACTCACTCTCGATGATATTTTCTTATTATTCTTCTATAGCAGAGCGGAGCCAGCAAAGCAGAGACATCAGGATGGCACAGGATTACATGATGATGATGATAGTACATTATGGTACGGGATGACAGGATTGCACAGGTCGACAAACGGAGTTCTCCCTAGTTGAGAGGGAATATTAAATTTGGAAACTAGGGCCAAACTCGATGTTGCACTACTCAAATGATGGAGATGATATTTTTGTTGGATTCCTCTTTCAGAGAGGTGCAAGATTGATCTAAAGATCATCTAGTTTGGATGAGCAGAACTTGTATTTTGAATTTATTTTCCACACGTGCAAATTGTCAAGGTCGATCAGAATTGTAATGTAGGCTCACAAGCCCCAAAATATGTGTCACACACCCACAGTCATGGATATAAAAAGGAGAGACATGATGCTCATTTTATCATTCACTCATCTCACACATCTCTCTCTCATTTGATTGGTTCGTATAGCCTTAGAGGCTTCTCTCTCCTCCACTCGTGTGAAAACAAGAAGCTGAAGATTTCAGACTGGTTTAGGGCAAATTTGGACAGAGTTGACCAGCGTTGACTTTGGGTCAACCCACATCGTGTGACTGTGTTTTTAGCTCATAAAATCCGATCTTTGAAGGCCGCATTTGAAGGCACAGAAATCAAGGTCAAACATTGACCTTTGACCACGACATTAATTGCAGTGTTGAATAGTTTTACCGCATAAATTTTGACTTCCGTGTTGACTGTTTTGTTAGCTGATTTTGGGGTGTGTGTCTGAAGGAAGGCTGAATTTGTAAGTGTCTGACTGAACCTGATTGGAGGTTGAGGGGCTGGTTTGACCAACAAAGTCTTTGCTGGCTAGGGCATCTGGTTGACTGCTGTAAAATACATTTTTCTCTCTCTCTCTCTTGAATAAGAAGAATTACAAATTCTTGTCTCTTGTATTGGCTTGTCTTCTGTCAATTTATTTTATGTTCTATCAGCATTTACTTTTAATGATTATGTGATTGCTAATATGAAATTGAATCAGGCTAATAAGAAGAAATACTGAAGTAAACTACTCTAAGAATAGAACATACCATGATTAACTAAAATTAACATACCTTTAATATAGATGGCTATAATATTTTAAGGAATCTTGCAAAAGCTAATGTGGGGAAATACATGAACCCATCTGCCTTTTTGGAATTTGCACAAAGTCAAGGAAATGTTTGGTGTCATCATCAACATAGAGGTACAGTTGTTCAATCTCATTAGTAATCTGAGGCATTACATCTAAAATAGTTGATGAAATAAATGGAAACGGTGTACTCTATACTTCGTATGGGTTTGTGCCAGTAAGGAACTTTCTTGGCCCTAGTTTACAACAAGATCTAGGCCCTTCAATTTAATTTCTCCCGCCTGTCAGTTGAGGTGGATGCTTTGCAGGGCTATATTCAATATCTCCTTCTCAAGGGTCGATCTACAAAAGTTCGAAGTGATGCGAGTAACCTCCCTATAGGTAATATGAGCATAGATCTGAACAAACCTACAGAGAAGGCAACATAATCTCAAATTTGATGGGTGTTTTTTTAAGTGTATTTTTCTATTGTATCAATTTGGACGAGCATATGTGAGTAAGCCTTTAAATGTAGTTGTTCTAGATTTTTATATAATCTAGGTATGTAATTTTAGTTCTTATTTAAAGAACCGGCTATCCACCCACTATCCAAGGGAAAATAACTATGTAATTTCTCGAGTAACATGTTGTGACTGGACGTAGAGTTAATTTGAATCTAATCCACATAAAAGTAAAATGAAACCAACCTCATATTGATTGTCAATATCCTTTAAGCAATAGAGTTTTGAGGTATGCCTCATGTTTGGATTGTACACTGTCGTGCAATCACATAGTCAAAAACGAATGAATCACCTTCGCAGGAGAAGAAGGAGATAAATATGGAAGGAATACAAAGACCTAAACTAAACCTACTTCTGCCAAGGTAACGCCACACTATAAAAGCACAAGAGCGTTATAACGCACCTGATCAATGAATAGGCCGCGTTAGTGGCTAGGGCAATGCTCTGTTTACACTAGAGGGCAGCATTACCCATGTTTTGAGTTTGGAATGGGAAAAAACCGCGAAGAATTATTTGAATTTCCAGCTTTTTCTCACAAGAGAGTCAGTACAAAAAGGAAACTGCAAAGCACTAATCTCTTATTGGGCCTTGCCAAAAACAACTGAACTCTCAAAGAAGGCAAAAGCATGGAAGTTGAGGAAACATCTTGGTTTTTTCTATTCAGAACTGGCGGAAAGAGAAGGGCAATGATTGCTCTCTCCATCTCCTATAAAATGGAGTTGAAGGCTCTTGGTTCAAGGTCGAAGGATTGTCAAAGTTTTGAATACTTGTGAAGCAGAGCATTATTGTTGTAGTGTGAAGGTCAAAATCAAAGAGGTTCATTGAGAACTTGTTGATCAAGACATCACCGCATTGAGAGATAGAGAGATTGGAACGCTGAGGAGGGCTTGGTACAACCGATGGTTGTAATCCTCCTTTTTATAAATCAATAGAATGGTATTTTTTTTGTCCATTTTATGCGTTGATATTGTCATTGTTATGAAATTACTTATATAGCATGAGATGAATGGCTTAGATGTGCATAGTTTAAATGTTTATCATATATTAAATTAATTGATAGGAAATGTATGTTGTGGTAGATATTACACAGGTGCTTTGATTGATTACAGGATCAAGATTTGGTGCTGGTGAAGGAGGATCCCTGCTTCGCTGCTTAGTGCTCTCCAAGAGACTTCAAGATAATTAAAGAGGTAATCTTCCATCTTATTCCATCAAGTTGTCTAGGTTGATATGAACATGTATGTATCTTCTTTGTGAACTATACAACTAATCTTACTATCTGCCTCTGGCACCAGAAAGCCCTGAGAGGGATATTAGAGAACCAACAACCCAAGAATTTTACCCTATAGCAGAATTGGCGACTCCGTTGGGGATTTCCCCATAGTTTCCGGATTTTTTCCTTCCTTCTTTCCTCTGTTCACAAACCCTTCTGACCAATATTCATGCCCAGTATACATTTCAAAAGCTCACAAAGTTCAATCCTGTTCCTGTCTGACCATCTGAAGGACTTTACCCTGGCTAACACTACCTTTTTTGGTGTTCCAGTGCATTATAACGTGGTCTCTGCTTAAGGAAAGTGCGTTAGTCTCTCGATTAACACTATCTTTACTCAGAAACAGTGCATTACTTTGCCAAAATTTGTTGTTCACCCCCGTGATTGTGTTTTTGGTTGCAGAGTTTTTGGCCATCAGTATCCCTCCTTGACTGAATCCCTGTGCTTGTTTACTAAGCTAGCATTTCTATTTATTTTCTCTTTTTTAAAAAGTTAGTGTCAAAAACATTTACTTTTTAGAGAAGAATTTATTTATTTTTAGTTTTTCTGTATATAGCTTAATTAATTCTGAAAATTTTAGTTAAAAGACTATTAAGATGAGGTAAATAGATGTCAAAATATTTAAGGTTGAACTTTTCTATTTGAATGTTAGTGCATGGATGTTGAAAAGAAACCTCTCCTTGTAGAAATACTCTTCATCAAATTGAATATTTAGAGCATATTTTTGCATGGTTTCTTGAGTTAGAGTCTCATTACATTTCATACGTCCACTCCCCCTCCGCAAGACTAATAATCAAGTACAATAAGAATCAAGAGATAATAAAATCAATCACATTACTTTTTCTGAGCTCACACCAACAGTAGTTCAGGCTAGGATCTTGGGTTAGGAAAAGTGAGAAAATCACCTAAGATCTCAAAAATTGAGACTAGAGTCATTAACGAACCAAATCCTACTGCACTCATATTATCGGGACTGTTCCTTTACCGGAGCTCAGCACGAGACAACACTTGGGTGCACAAGAAGGTAGCCCGCCTTCAACTACATCCAGTGGGTATGCTATATATTGGGGTTCCCTTCGGGGATGTCGAAACTAGATTGGGAATCTAGGTGTTCTGTCCATATAGCATGTTTTCCTAGACTGTGGACCCCCCTGATGATGTATGTGATTTGAGGTATCTTTAGTGGCCATAATTTTTAGGGACTTACACAAGGTGACTAGGACGGGCTGTCCTGGTACCTGAAACAGACGGACCCACTCTGTCTTCGGTTTTTAGGAGGGTACTCATCTTCACAAGAGTGCTTACACCTATCATCTGAGGTTCGGGCGAAGATCTAGAGTGACCGTAACTGTACTTTCAAAAATCCCTCTCTTTATACTATTGTGATACTGGATTTCATCACCAGCAAATGGTAGTACTCAGACAGGGCACCCTACTCTGGCTGCTTGCTGATTGATTTTAGAGAGTCCTTTTTTATTTTTTCTTTTTTAGGTGTGTGGTTACTGTCATTGAGACTTTATAATACATCACAATTTATTAAAATTTGTTAAAAATAAACAGGTCACCATGGCATCATTCGACCCACGCCGTTTGTCTCGACAAAAAAAGGTCTACCTCCTCTGACTCTTAAGGAAGAACTGAACCTTGGTGAACCCGTGCCTTCTACGCAAGAGTAGTCTCCATTGACAAACCCTGATTTTCACATAGCCTCATATCATACGGAATTTCTGGAGGACCCTTTCACGGAAGGTGTTGTACCTCATTATAATCCTCCACTCACTGATCCGTTGGGGCCTGTGATAATTCAGATTCCACCATGCCAAGACATGTCTTTGGCCACACAAACATCCATTTCACAACCGGCATCCACAGGGTTGATAGAAATGGCAACCATCCCAGGCTCGCCACCATCCTCCGCGCCAGTTTTTAGTTCTATTCCATCACTTGGTAACTCCAGTAGTCAATTTATACCTAGTCCCAACCCTACGGTCATCACAACTGTAAGTAACTCTCCGAGTGCTTCGGGATCTACTCCTACCGTGACCACGTTGGGACCTACGGTTTCTCCTCCCACGAGTGGGACTAATTCGGTTCCTTTTAGCATCCCTTTCGGTTGGAACCATTTGTTGAGTTCAAACCCCTTGGCCTCCATACCAGGGGGCAGTGTCACCAGCATGCGCAAACAACAGGGAATATCTCACTACCCCTGCAATCGTTAGGACGAACCGAACAACCTATTGTTAACAATATTTCCTTAAGTGGTTTAAATATCGGTGTAGGTTCTATGTCGTTGCTAAACTATGCAAGTAGTAGCCTGCCTCCGGGAAGCTCTATTGAATCCATATGGACTAACCCACCCCAACCTCCATCTAGAATGGGATGGCACTTTTATACTGGGGGCAACCAACCGTTCGCCCCACAATACAATATTCCCTATGGACAGCAACCATATATCCCTACCCCTCCACCTATAGGAAATTTTTATCAAATTCCTAATTATCCTACTGGTAACACATTGATGGGCGGACCCTATGGTCCACATAGTCAACCAATACTTCCTTGGTTAGATTCAGGGGAAAACCCACAATTGCCATTTTTGGCAGCTGTAGACATTCCTGACATCTATAAACTGACTAATGACCCCATCAATCACAACCCGCTCTGGCCTCCAGTACTGCACAAGATTCCTTCTGACATCCCAAATTTTGATGGGAAACAAGGGGAAGACCTAGCCGCACACATCACCACCTTTCATTTATGGTATATATATAATTCCATGGTGGATGATAGTGTCTGGCTTTGACTCTTTCCCTGCACCTTTACAATCAATGCTGTCAAGTGGTATACTAAATTGCCACACGCTACCATAAACACTTTTGGCGCTTTAGCGATGGAGTTTCTAAATAACTTCCGATTACCAATTAGTTTTGAAACCGGAACGGAACTGTTAACCTCGCTGTGCCAAGACACCGCCACCCACATCTCTGATCACATTCATGAATGGAGGCGTAGGAGGAGGCTAGTCAAAGTGCCAATCCCGGATCATCTTCTATCTAATTGGTTTTGTAAGTCTCTCTTGCCCAACATCTCTAAAGACATTGGCCTATCTGGTGCAATTACAGAAGATCAATGCATTCGTCATGCCCAACATTTGGATTTAATCTATTCACAATCTAGCATGCTATATGATTTACTCCCCAATGCCCCTGGTAACCCAAATCCTCCAGCTACTCAGAAAACTGGAGCTCACGCTGATGGTCTCGTTGGCACAATCTCTGGTGTAGCCACAAAAAATTCTTGGGGGAAAACCTCCCAGCCATCCTCGGCTGCCACCGCCCCTAACCAAACGACTACTCTTCCCACCGCTGAGGTAAATTCTGTGCAAACTTCACAAAAACCTAGTGGAAATAATAAGAAGAACAAGATAAAGACATCTTCTTCGGAAGAGCAGTCGGACAATCAAAATAATCCTAATTAGAAAAACGCTGCCAAAAATTAAAAAGGGAAGGATAAACCCATGAAATTTCCTTGCAAGATTTTTGCAGAGGACCACTTGACATACAAATGTCCTCGGCTGCAGGAATGCACCGATTTTATCAAAAATAAGAATTTTGGGCGAACACCTACCATTATTCATAATCCTTTCCCTAATAAACAACAAAAACACCAATACATGGTTCACAACCCACCACAACCCCAGCAATGGGGAAATGGTGGTTCACATCCTTCCTGTGAAGGATCATCCACCATTTATGGCATTGAAAGTGTTGAAATTCAAACATGAGCCAAGCTTTATGGAAATCCTACCATAGACGCTCAAGAACCTAGTACTACTTCAACTCCACCGCTGACCAAAGATCTGCATATCGAACGGCCTACTGTTGATCCCGTAATTCGTCCCCCCAAAGGGACACTTCAACGCAAGACTCATAACACCTCTGCATGTGCAGCCCAAAAATATTACATTGTAGAAGATTTGGTGCAGGCACCGTCAACTATGTCTGCTCTCGAAGTATTGCAAACTTGTCCAGCACAAAGGAAAGCCTTGTTTTTGGCCATTGGTGGAATAGAACCCTAGGATTCCATGCTAGCTATCTTTGATATGGAAAAATATCAGACTCGCCTCTCGCACCAACTCGCATTCCAAGTGCAGGTTATGTCGAAAGGGAGACCAATCCATCGCACTGTCATTGACGAAGGTGCTTCGACCTGTATTATGTCACAAGCTTGCTGGCTTCCTTTAGGTTCTCCTACCTTAAAACCGTCGTTGAATTCCCTCAAAGCTTTCGATGGCCACACGTTCCTCCCAAAAGGATACCTTGCTAGCTTTCCCATCACTCTGAGTGGGAAAACGGTAACCGTGGACATTGAAGTCGTAGATCACCATCTCAAATGAAATATATTGCTCAGTTGTAGCTTGTCTTACGCCATGACTTCCATTGTTTCTTCAGTCTTCCGACTTTTCCTATTTCCATTGGATGGGAAAATAGTCACAGTGGATCAATTATCCTTCTGCACCCCTGATTATTCCACGTTACCAAGTAGCACTATACCCCTAATAGGAGGCTTTCCTGACTCTTACGTCAATATTGGTACCGGTCTTCTGAAGACATCTTCCCTACTGGGTTTTTTTCCTCTCCCACCGCCAGAGATCCCAAATACGGTTGCAATGATATCCACCTCTTTCGATGGCTATATCGACCCATGGATCCTCTCGGCACCTTCAGACATTGATTCCTACGGAGATTAGATGCTGCTCTCACCAGCCGAGTTGGCCTACCAATCCATCCAAATTACATCTGAACCCTCCACTGCTATGGTTTCGACCAAAGGTACAAACCTCCCACCCATCACAATTCTCTCTAAGGATCTCCTCAATGAAGTATTGCCTACAAACGAAACTATTCAAGAGATCATGTCTCTAGAAGAACGACCTTGGGGAGAGTTTCACCATCATGCTTCGATGATCGACTTGGACGTGATAAATACTGAAATCCCATCCTTTGACCCACCTGAGATGGTTCCCTCCGCTTACACGACTGTTCAAACTATCGATTCAAAAGGGAACATGGGTAATATTTCTAAGACAATGCTCATTGATATCTCGGTCAAAATGCGTATTGTGGAAAATATTCAGATTAGAGCAGATTGCAATCCTGAGGAAATTTCATGCTTCACATCCCTTTTCAAGGAATTTCGCGATGTTTTCGCTTGGTCTTATGATGAAATGCCCAACATAGATCCATCTATATTCGAGCACAAAATCAAGATTTATGACAATGCCAAACTAATTCAGTAGCGACTCAGACCTGTCCACCTGCGCAAAGCGAACGCCATCAAAATTAAGGTAGAAAAAATTTTAAACGATGGTTTCATCTATCCCGTTCCTTTGACGGAATGGGTTTCCAATCCGGTTCCTGTCGATAAAAAACAAGGCACCATCCGAGTTTGTGTTGACTATCGCGATCTGAATGCTGCTTGTCCCAAAGAAAATTATCCTACACCATTCATAGATCAGATTCTCGAAGATTGTGCTGGATGCAAATATTTTTCCTTCATGGATGGATTCTCGAGCTATAACCAAATTGCGATTAAAAAAAATACCAGCATAAAACTTCCTTTATCTTTCCTTGGGGCACATTTGCGTATCGTAAACTCCCATTCGGTCTAAAGAATGTTGGAGCAAATTTTCAGCGGGCTATGGACTACGCTTTCCACGACATTCGACATATTTTATAGGCTTACTTGGATGACCTTCCGGCCCATTCCAAGAAACGACCTGATCACCTTGCTCATCTGAAAGAAATTTTTGCTAGGTGTATATTCTACAATATACGTCTAAATCCTCATAAGTGCGTATTCATGGTCAAGTCTAGGTGTTTGTTAGGCTTCATTGTCTCCAAGCATGGGATTAGGGTTGATCCCAATAAGGTTAAATAAATTTTTGAATTTTCGGCACCACAATCCATCCTTCAACTCCAATGTTTGCAAGGGAAGGAAATTTTTTTACGTCGATTCATTGTTAAGTATGCTGAGATGACGAAAGGATTTATGTGATTATTGAAGAAAGGAACACTATAATGTGGGATGACCAAGCTCAATAGTCATTTGATGCTTTAAAACATGCACTTGTTTCAGCCCCACTCCTTAGTGCCCTCGACTGCTCACGCAACTTTCTCCTCTACCTAGCAGCCTCACCATCCTCACTTGGAATGGTTCTAGTTCAAATTCACAGTGACGACAGTGAACATGTGATATACCATTTGTCAAAAGGTCTAATCGGACTTGAACTACGTTATTCACATGTGGAGAAACTTTCTCTGGTGGTAGTTTTTGCCGTCACCCGACTCCGACGTTATATATTGCTGCGACAGACTAATGTTATTGCTTTGGAGAACCCCATGCGACACATCCTGTCTCAAAAAATTATTGGAGGAAAATATTCCAAATGGATCATAATCCTCCAACAATTTTATTTGGTCTTCACCGTTGCCAAAGCAAAGAAATCCCTCGTCTTCGTCGAATTATTATCGGACCTTCCCAGAATCGACCCAGGAGAAGTAGCTCATGATCCATTTCCTGATGAATCTGTATACTTGGTTGATTCTTCAGACCCATGGTATGGAGACATTTTGGTCTACCTACAAACCCAATGCTTCCACCCAACTCTCACGTCTGACAACCGTCGTCGT
The DNA here is from genome assembly GCA_034641835.2 of Pinus albicaulis. Lineage (NCBI taxonomy): Eukaryota > Viridiplantae > Streptophyta > Pinopsida > Pinales > Pinaceae > Pinus > Pinus albicaulis. Next base: position 56,561 of record JAXQQM020065026.1, read on the forward strand.
ATTCTCCACCAGGAAAAGCACTACCTCGTATTGAATGATACATTATATCGTCGTGGTATCGATACTATCCTCCAGCGTTGTCTCAATTTCAATGAAGTGGAACGCATTTTGAATGACTGCCACGCAGGGGCGTGTAGTGGTCATCTTTCAAGCATAGCTACTACCCAAAAAATCCTGCGTGCAGGCTATTATTGGCCCACTTTGTTTAAAGACTACATTGCAGCAGTCCAAAAGTGCCATCCATGTCAAATTTTCATGAAGAAAATGCATGCTCATCCTACCCCCCTTCATCCAGTTATCTCCATTAGTCCTTTTGCTAAATGGGGAATTGACTTCGTCACCTGCAATGCCACTTCGAAAAATGGACACAACTACATCGTGGTTGTTGTCGACTATTTTACGAAATGGGCGGAAGCCATTCCCACTTTTAAGGCCGATGGCGAAACTACCGCTCTCTTCCTGTTGAATCAGGTAATCTGTCGGTTCGGCGTACCCCTATCTATTGTCACAGATCATGGATCCCACTTTCAGAATCATATGATGACCAAATTAACATCCATGCTAGGTTTTCATCAAGCTTAATCGTCATCTTATTATCCTCAAGCTAATGGTCAAGTCGAAGCCGTAAATGGAGTCCTCAAAACCATGATTCGTCAATTGGTCGGAAACCATAAAAACACATGGCATCGAAAGTTGTATTCCGCTTTATGGGCATACCGAACGTCAGTCAAAACTTCCACAGGATTTATGCCATTTCAACTTGCATTCGGCCTGGAGGCAGTACTTCCAATCGAGTATGAAATTCCATCACTCAAACTCACTGTTGAACTCCTGCCTGGAACCACCGCCACAGAAGAGCGCTTCATCTCGCTCGATCATTTAGACGAAACTCGTCAAGATGCTACACTAGCACTGGAAGCTCACCAGTGCCGAGTCAAAGCTCAATACGACAAATCTGTTAAGCCTCATTCTTTCAAAGAGGGTGATCTTGTTCTACTTTATGATCAGAAACATGACCTCTTGAGGGCAGGAACAGTCCAACCATTATGGCTTGGTCCTTACATCGTCACTAAAGTCCTCTCAAAAGGGGCTTACAAACTTCAGGACTGTAATGGAATTTCGCTCGCGGAGCCCCACAACGGGCTCTATCTAAAGAAGTATTTTTCCTAGTTTCGCACTAGGCATATGCTTTGTAATTTTATGTATATAAGTTTTGCCTATTGTTTTGATGTCTCCGGGATATTTTTGTTTCTTGAGTTGTTTTTTCTTACTCCACAATATTTTTCCTCCTTCAATACGTATGTGTAGTCATCTCCTCTTATCATATGTCGTGTCAGATACGTGAATGGTGCTAGTCGTACTAGACACATTGCTTCCGCCTCCTTGCCCTTATACTCCCTATAAGAACTTTTGCTCCGGGGGAATTTTCCAGGTAGCCACCGACACCGTTGTCGAGCACATGTCGTTGATCCAACCCCTCATGAGGCGTATATCGTGACATCTCCAATTTATGGCCGAGCAGATTGTCAACTTCCATCATTGCGTTAAAAAATCATTAATGCTCATCATTCAGTCTTGTTACGTTATTTTTTAAGGGTCTGACTTTTAGAACGTTAATTTCAAACAATCACATTTGAGCACATTCTTAGAGAATTTAATGCATTAGCCGATTCTTTGGGAAACTATGTGTTAGATTGGCATTTGTCACATTTGTTATAAAAGATTTACGCATGAGTACATATATTTTTTATCCCATAGAAAATACATAAAAAATTAAAAAACACAAAATCACCAAAAAGTATGTATATATATATATATATATATATATATGTCGTGTCCAGTACAATATTTACATCAAAAAATCTTCCAAAACTTGGGTGTTTTACAAAAAATTTGGCTATACTAAAGCCACGCTATGATACTTATACATCCGCTCCACCAGCTAAGCCTAGTGCTCAAAATAACATACAACTACTTTGGCTATCCTCCTCAGAGGCACTAGGTATCTCTGCAGTACACCTACGGTATGCCGTTGCAAACGAACTAGAACCTCCCGCATAGGAAGAGGTGGTATACCCATACTCAAACCCTCCAAGTTTCTGGAGAGTTCATGAAAAATCTGGGTATCATCATCCCCGGCCGCTTCTGCATCCTCAGATGGTGCGCCAGCCCCGGGTAGTTGCAGTCCTCACCGTGCATAATGAGGGGCCCCAACTAGGCGGACAGGTGCCACATCTATGTCAAGCAAGAAAGCTTCATGTCAAAACATAATTTTCACCCTATTTAAAACCAAAAAAATTGCATAAGCATTCAAAAGACAAAAACAAAGTACTTCCTAAAGTACACTGATCATTTCTTTCTTACCATCGAGCCCCCACTGGGTGCCATGGGGCAACACTAACTCCAGATCTCCGGTGAAGTCCATCCCTGCATAGAGATAATCCTGAATCATAATGATCTGCGAGTTCAGCCAATCAAAAAACCCATCATCAAAGAAGTGACAGAATGGACCCTCTCGAGTCCGCGGAAGCAAAGCTGCCCATGGAGCATGTCTCAGCTCACGTGGGCCCAATGGCACTGTAATGATCGTAGGTCTCATCAATGGCACCTACTCTAGTAGGAAAGAAATGATCAGTGTGCCGTACCCAAACTCTCTTTGGGTACAGGTCTTGCATGCTGTGAGCTCTTCTCGGACACGATGGACAACTCCATCACATCAGTCAAAAACCTGAGGCTGCATACAATCCAAGGCTAGTGGCATCTGGGCCTTGGTTGCCACATGCTAACTCTTGGCACCTGCCAAGCGAACAATCCTCCATAGTATAGACCTCAGTGGTCTCCAAAACCACACATGCAATAGGCACCCGGTTGCTCACTGCCTCTATGTTGCGTATGCAATGAGTCAAAATAAGATTAGCAGTGGAACTCGGATCCGCTCTGGACCCCGTCAAGTTGGGCCTCGGTCCACGACATGATAAGCTGGTAAAAAAGTAAACATCGTCCTTCTCAATTGAGAGCTCATTGCCCCCAATCCAAAAGACATGGTGACGCTCGTCCCATTGCTGAATCAACCACCTCAGGAGGTCCTCTTGACCCCTCATCAGTTCTAAACGTGCATATTTTAGCAAACCGCATCTGCAGAGAGCCATCAAAATTGCAGCATCAGTAATCATATCTCTTTCTTCCTGTTCATGTTCTCTCTCTCGCCAGATACTCATGGTTAACAGCTGAATAACTGCTAATACAACATTTTCAACCGATTAGAAATTGTCTGAAACACTTCAAAATGCTTATAAACGAGTTCTTAAAATATGCTCTGCGCCTAACGTGGGCTATAGAGCAAAACAGTGCGTGCTATCACACTCTTCCTTCACGAGAAGTGCGCTTAACGCGGGTCCAGCACTGCTAGCTTGCATTAGCCGCTAAGATTTTTTAGGGCCTGCCAAATTTCCCATTTTGGACCAGTAAAACTTCACAAAAACACAATAAAATGATAGCAGGAGGTTCCAGCTCTTACCTGGATCTCGCTGGAAGAAGAACCGTTGCCCGGATTGACCGCGATCGACAGCTGAAGTTTTCACCCTTTTTCACCCCAGAGCTCCTTCACAGCATTCAAAACAGTGAAAATGAAAGTCTTCTGACCTTCTTATAGCCATTTATGGGGTATGACTCTCTTAGCTAGTATACAAAAAGTCGTGAATTCTTGCTGCATATGTGTCGCAACTATTGAGGCTGGCTACTGATATTCTGATGAGTGATCAAGATCTATATGCAAACATACACATGTTTTGACCCTTTTACCGAGCATTCTTTTTACGGTATTTTTCTTGCTCGTTAATCCAAAAAACCTCGAGTTCTCTTCTTCAGACTCGTTAAAATTATACGAAGTCGATTCCGTGTGTTCTTTTTATGGTCTTTTCGTTAATCCAAAAAACTTGGAGTTCTCTTCTTCAGACTCGTTAAAACTGATATGAAGAAGCACTGAGCTTTCTTTTTAGGGACCTTTTTCTAGCTCATAAAACTGAAAAAACCTCGAGTTTCCTTTTTCAAGCTCGCTAAACTACCACAACAGAGAGTAAGGAGCCATTCTTTTCCTCTTTTTCAAAGCTCGTTAAACCGAAAAAGTAACTGATTTTTCTCTGCATGACTCGTTAAAATTTCACGGAGAGCACTGAATTTTTCTTTGTTGGACTCGTTAAAATTTCACAAAGAGTACTGAGTTTACTTTGTCTCCTCGTACTCATAACAAAATGAGGTAGACGTCCATCGAACATATATTTCTCACTTTTCCGGCTTCGATGGACTAACTCACGAAAAATGAACCGTTTCAGGCTTACTATTCTCCCTTTGTCGTGCCCGGTTATCAAGACATGAAAAAGGTACCCCAATGGAGTTGTCTTTTACGACATTTTTCAGACTCTCTAAACATGAAAAATTCACCAAGTTTACCCGTCTGGACTCGTTAAACCTAATCAGAGAGGGAACGGAGTTATCTTTTACGACATTTTTCAGACTCTCTAAATATGAAAAATTCACTAAGTTTACTCGTCTGGACTCGTTAAACCTAATTAGATGGGGAAAAATTTGGACAAAATGGATACTACCTATGTTACATTTCAGAAAGTTTGATTTGGCAGCAATAATCTTGAACATGGCACTTCCTAGAAAACTCTTTCGTAGTTAGCCGAACCCTACCATCTATGAGTATTAGCCTTCATCTCCCAGTGTTCCTACACCGGTAAAATCCTAACAAAATCTTTCGTGTGTATTAAGCCTCAGCTGCCTAGTACCCTGTTACAGTGCCTTCTATTGTTCAAGCAGATCTTGCTATCTACTACTCCTCTTATCAACCAAACTGCTCATTATGCCAGAAATTATTTGTCATCTGACATCCCCTTTTACTCTTCATTATCTCCATCGAAAACAAAATAATTTGGTTTCTGTTTAGTGTTGACTGATGTAGGGCGCCTCAATGCCTACCTTTCAACAGATCTCTTCCTATCGACTTCAACATCTTATCTAGGAAGTTGTTCCAGAAACCCATCAATACCCGGATACTTGCAAACATCAGTGGCAGGTAGTCCTGTATTTGATTAGGATTCTTCATCATCGACTCCTAATCGAATGATTCTATGTGTGTTCAACTTCAACTCTTTTTATTCACACTCGCTAGATTGTATTGTGCATCTTAGGGACCATCATCATTATCGGTGGCCACCTTCGCGTCTGTTAACAGTTTTCATTATCGACTGGTAATCAGACGATTTCTCACATGTTTGATGACAGCTCCTTCATTCACATGTTGAGAAATATGTAGTTTAAGTGAAGCGGTGGTCAAGACCTTGGGTCAAAGGTTGCATCATTAAAGTTATGTTCCCTTCCCCAAGTTGCGATATTGTTTATGGAGACAGCTTCTTTAGCCTGATCCTGTTATGACAGAAATTTCCACATTGTGCTTATCGGTGGACAGATTCTTCATATCTCTATTCTAGAGAAATCATGTTGATTAAGATACTGAGCATGGAAATGCCCGACTCAAGGCAGATACTATATTTTCTGACATATGTTGTTGTTTCAGGTTTTCCTCAGTGTTTCAATCTCTTTATCTCTACTACACACATTATAAAGTATTTCGGCCATCGTCTTCATCTCTGACCTCACACTTTAGGGGGCATCTGTTACAGGTCAAAAAACTTCCTCATCAGCTCAAAGGAGAAGATAAATATGGAAGGAATACAAAGACCTAAACTAAACCTACTTCTGCCAAGGTAACGCACCCCTATAACAACAAACGAGCGTTATAGCGCACCTGATCAATGAATAGGCCGCGTTAGTGGCTAGGGCAACGCTCTGTTTACACTAGAGGGTAGCGTTACCCATGTTTTGAGTTTGAAACAGGAAAAACCCGCAGAGAATGATTTGAATTTCCAGCTTTTTCTCACAAGAGAGTCAGTACAAAATAGAAACTGCAAAGCACTAATCTCTTATTGGGCCTTGCCAAAAACAACTGAACTCTCAAGGAAGGAAAAATCATGGGAAGTTGAGGAAACATATTGGTTTTTTCTATTTAGAACTGGTGGAAGGAGAAAGGAAATGATTAATCTCTCCATATCCTATAAAATGGAGCTGAAGGCTCTTGGTTCAAGGTCGAAGGATTGTCAAAGTTTTGAATACTTGTAAAGCAGAGCATTATTGTTGTAGTGTGAAGGTCAAAAGTCAAAGAGGTTCATTGAGAAATTGTTGATCAAGACATCACCACATTGAGAGATAGAGAGATTGGAAGGTTGAGGAGGGCTTGGTCCAACCGACGGTTGTAATCCTCCTTTTTACAAATTAATAGAACTGTATCTGTTTTTTCCATTCTATGCGTTGATATTGTCATTGTTCTTAGATTACTTATATATCATGAGATGAATGGCTTAGATGTGCATTTTTTAAATGTTTATCGTATATTAACTTAATTGATAGGAAATGTATGTTGTGGTAGAGATTACACAGGTGCTTTGATTGATTGCAGGGTCGATATTTGGATTTGGTGAAGAAGGATCCATGCTTCGCTGCTTAGCGCTCTCCAAAAGACTTCAAGATCATTAAAGAGGTAATCTTCCATCTTATTCCCTCAAGTTATTTAAGTTGATATGAACATGTATATGCCTTATTTTTGAACTATACAACTAATATTACTATCTGCCTTGGGCACCAGAAAGCCCTGAGAGGGATATTAGAGAACCAACAACCCAAGAATTTTACCCTATAGCATACCCTCCCTTCATCTCAGTCCACATCAGCCCTAAGGTTTCTAAAACAGAGTTTACAATTTCTTAGGGTGAAGAAAGTGGTGGTGAGGCCCAAATTCCAATGAGGCATGATCACAAAGGAGGAAAGATAAAAATA